>JAXIVD010005708.1:25000-27604 GCA_036785275.1 Cancer borealis
TCTAGAGAAGTATATGCTCCCCCCTACCACCCTCCCCCAGTCTCCCTCCCTACTCACACACCTCTCCATCACTCCACACTCCCCCCCACCCTCCCAACACCCCCCCCGCCGGTCACTTCATTGGAGAAGCGAGTCGCACCTGTGAGTCAAGTTTTAATTCTGTTCCATTGTGTGGTGTGTCGGACAGCGCGAGGACACCTGCCGGACTGAAGGAGGGAGGGGGAAGGGGTGGGTGAACGGCAGGTGGTGTGTGTGTGTGTGTGTGTGTGTGTGTGTGTGTGTGTGTGTGTGTGTGTGTGTGTGTGAATGATGATATACAGACGGCCCATACTGAAAATTTACCCTACACCTCTGCTAAAACACACACACACACACACACACACACACACACACACACACACACACACACACGCACACACACATAGAGGGAACATTAGTACCAGTTTCCATAATAATAATAATGCTAATAATAATAATAATCTATCTATCTATATACCAGGCTAGCCTACACAAGACACGCATACACACACCCGTACACACACACACACACACACACACACACACACACACACACACACACACACACACACACACACACACCTCGCACTTAGCCCAAACATTGCACGTCAGGTCAGTCACACCATAATAATAATAATAATAATGATAATAATAATAATAATAATAATAATAATAATAATAATAATAATAATGATAACATGAATATGGATATGAATAATAACACCAATAGTAGAAATACACTGAACGCACCACTATCACCACCATCACCACCACCACAGAACCTGCCACACCAGTACCTCCACAACCCTGCCTCCACACTCCCAGCACCAGGGCCACGCGTGCTTGCCCCACTCAGCACCACCACCATCAAGGACACACACCACACTCTTGAAACCACTAATATCACGTACAAAACAAGGTGGGACATTATTACACACACGAAAAGTATTATAAATGTGAACAAGACTTGCAGGCCAATGTGTGTATGACTGTCGCGCTAGTAATGTACAGCAACAGCAACAGCAACAGCAACGGGAATTTCAAGCTTATATGGGCAATGAACTCTCTCTCTCTCTCTCTCTCTCTCTCTCTCTCTCTCTCTCTCTCTCTCTCTCTCTCTCTCTCTCTCTCTCTCTCTCTCTTCTCCTCTAAAGTAAGCCGTTAAGGAGAGGAACGTTTCAGGGTAGCAAGTATAACGTGATAACCTTATGACACTGGCTAACGAGGCGTGAAGTGTGGCTGCTGCTGCTGCTGCTGCTGTTATTGTTATTGTTGTTGTTATTGTTATTGTTGTTGTTGTAGTTATTGTTACTGGTTGATGGTGGCAACACGACGCTGAGTGAGTGAGTGATTTCGTAACAGTACATAGCGCGGCGAGGTGTTGGTAGACATACGTACATACTGACGGTAACACTATAACGGAGATGATGATGATAATGAAGAAGATATACTGATTTTATAAAGATATTCAGTAACCCCTACACACACACACACACACACACACACACACACACACACACACACACACACACACACACACACACACACACACACACACACACACACACACACACACAACCTACCTACCTACCTACCTACTGGCTACGATCAATACACTATGGCCATCGAATATTAGATAAATACAGCCGCCCAACCTCGGTACTTTGAAGCCCAACACATCCCGGGACCCTCCAGTCTAATGCTGCGGGACCCCGGGAAGGACTTAACGCGGAGTGACGGGGATATACGCGACGAAGACAACACAGCGAGGAAAATGATTGCAGGTTGTGGTTTTAGAGTGTAACTAATGCAAATCAAGGAAGGGTCGATATAGGGTAAATATTTGTGCTATGGGCCTCCCCTTAACAGCCACCTCCTACCTTACCCTCCACTCCCCCTCCACTCCCACTATAAATTTCGGTCATGGTGATGGTAGTGGTGGTGGTGGTGGTGGTGACTACAGGAGGGTTGGGGTGTAGGTGAGAGGTATGGGTTACAGGTGAGGACAGGAACATGTGAGAGAGAGAGAGAGAGAGAGAGAGAGAGAGAGAGAGAGAGAGAGAGAGAGAGAGAGAGAGAGAGAGAGAGAGAGAGAGAGAGAGAGAGAGAGAGAGAGAGAGAGAGAGAGAGAGAGAGAGAGAGAGAGAAACATTTAATGCATTATATTCTACTACAAGTCATCTACACTTGGTGGTTTCAGTTTGGGAGTCATTAATTGGGTTTACTTTTTACCTACAAGTCTAATAATTGAGTTGTGCGCGTGTTGGCCTTCTTACTTTTGTCACACCAAGTCTCAGTCGTAGATGTTTTTTGCCCGCACAAAATCTGCCTCCATACCGCCATTAGTAATTTAATGTACCAAAATCGATGAATCACTGCGTCAGGGAAAGCAAAATCTGAGATGAACGATGACATTAAAAAAACAATTTCTAAACAAGCTTTTCAAAAACGTTCAGATCATTGCAAAGCGTCTTAAGTAAAACTGGCATTGCATATATGGTGTACATGCACGATATACAGTGTGCTTTTACATGTACACAAGTAAATACACATACACATACAGCCAGCTTTACTTTACTTAAGACG
>JAXIVD010005709.1:0-7500 GCA_036785275.1 Cancer borealis
CTCCTCCTCCTCCTCCTCCTCCTCCTCCTCCTCCTCCTTTTCGTCACCCTTTCCTCCTCTTCCTCCATCTATCTATATCATACCTGTGTTTGTTTTTTCCTCAACTTTTTATCTATTTTCAAAGAGAGGGGATGGGTGGGTGAGAAGGTGTGTTCTCACTTTACTATCCTTCTGTCACACAGGCAGACTACAAAGGCAGGTATATAAGTTTCATTGTTTTATAGCAAGTGGAGGTTGCAAGGAAGGAAAGCTTTGCAAATTCCTTCAAGAATATAGTTTCTTTAAATCTTGCTGCGTGAGAGAAAGAAGTTTTATAAAAAGGATTCACATGAAAGCAAGTGAACCTGTGCTTGTGTATTCTTGTGTTTCTTTACTTGTTTGTGATGCGATGTTCCAGGAAGTCTAAGGTTATCCACGCCGTGTTTCATTACTTACATCTAGCTTGGGTGTGTGAACATGGATGTGTAGGCGTGGGTGTGCAAAGTTTAGGTGTGTAAGGCGTGAGTTGTAAAAAGTTTCAGCCGTATTCTTTTTCTCCCTTTTTCTCCTTTTAATAATTTTCCTTTTGATTTTGTTCTTTTCTGTTCTCATTACTACTACTACTACTACTACTACTACTTTACTACTTCTGATACTACTACTACTACTACTACTACTACTACTACTACTACTACTACTACTACTACTTTTACTACTACTACTACTACTACTACTACTACTACTACTTTTACTACTACTACTACTACTACTACTACTACTACTACTACTACTACTACTACCACTACCACTACCACTACCACTACCACTACTACTGCTACTACTACTACTACTACTACTACTACTACTTCAACTTCTTTTCCTGCACCCTTCCGTTCTTTGGTATGGAGAGTTTTAGCACAAATCTGCGCCCTAGTTTAAGGCCTTCCCGCTAATTCTCTCCCTCCACATAACCATTAACACTCCCCTCCTCGCACACTTTCCCTTATGTTTGACCTTTCGATAATCATCATCCATTCCTATTTGTTCTTTACCAATCGTATTTACAAATGTTTCCTTTTCTCGTGTTGAACATTTATATTTTAGTTCTGGCTCTTATGAATTTTTTTTTACTCCTGTTTTTTTTTCCACGAGACCTTTGAGTTACATTTTTTTTTATGGAATATTATAACTTTTTTTCTCTCTCTTATGTTACTTATGTTACAGGAAATTATTTATCATAGTCCAGATTTAGCTTCATGTATACAACCATTTTAGATTTGCAGTTTTTCTTTTTATCTTTTTACAAGTGCAAGAAAACTTTCAGTAATAATGTTGTGCCTGGCGTTGCCTTGGAAACACAACATATCTGTATCTATTTCCTCTGAGAACCTTCCGCTTATCCTGCTTGAAAGAAAGTCTGCATCTGTTCTTTCGGTGCTGCGTCTTCTCCAAACAAAAAGTCTTGATCTCTTTCATTTAATGCTGTTGCTTCTGCTCGTGTAATCAAAGTATCCGTCCTTTCCCTCCCCAGCCTCGCCTCGTCCCTGTCTGTAGGTCACTTCACCTCCTCCCGCCGCCTCCGCATTCTAAATCATCTCTGGGTCCATTGGCAGTCTTAATTCTTGACTTCCTCTACAAGCCTCCCCGCTGTGCATGGAAGTATCTCTTGCCTCTCTCTCCCCTTCATTCCCTAAACCATTATTGAATGTCTCGTATCTTATTTTGCAACCGTTCATTTCGGTGTGTAGTTTACGGTCCTTTTCCACTACATCTTCTTGAGGCAGGTTGAGTAACGCGGTGCCTTGGTGTCCCTGAGCCTCGTGCGTCGCTGCAACCCTCACTTCGCCGCTGTAACTCCTTCCCCGCCGCTACGATGCACTAAACAATGGGCTGCTTCAGGCTTCCTAGCACCTTCACTTCACCTCCTCAGTCATCCATTGATTACCTCAAACTTCAACGTCCTCTCTTCCTTCTTTCATGTTATTTCCTTCATGCTGTGTTCCTTCCTAGACACAGCAGAGTGGCGGCAGCATATTCACCTGTTTCATCATGCTGCAACATTCCCTCGGCCAGGCTGAGGACAAGCTTTTCCTTTGTTTCCTGCTGCTGTGACCGTGTGCACCTTTCCTCCCCTTCTCCCTTTTCAAGTCGACGTGAATATCCTCCACATATTTATCCTCCCTCAGTTTTTGAAAGTTATTTTTTCTTCCTTTGTGTCCTTGTGTCCCTTAGCACCGCCCTGCTGCATCATCCTGCTCCTGGCTTGTCAACTTCAATATCTCTATTCTGGCACAAATTTCATCTTCTAGTTTCCTCTTTTGATTTCCTCGTTTTCTGTGAATTACTTGACCTCAGCAAGAAGGTCCAACCCGCCACCAGTAAGCTGAGTGTGTCATTTTACTGAACACTTCACTGACTGACTGAGTAATTGTGTATTCAAAGCCAGTTATTGCCTCATCTCAGTTTCTTAGAATAAATTGAGTTAAAGTTCTTAAAATTTCATTATGGCTTCTCGGTTCAAATAAATTTATCAGCTTTGCATAGTTTTGTCCACGCAGGTACACTGTAAAACACGAGAACAGTGTTGATGGGTACTGAAGCTGAAGGTTGTTCAAACACTGCAGTTCTAGTGTCTCCCTCGTTCCTTTCTTGTAGTTGACAGTCACCTTTGTTTGTGTACAGTGTGTGGCCGTGTGTGTACAGAACAGTGGCGAACACAGCCAAGGTGTAAATAGTGCATTGGTGTAACCTGATCGTCCTGTGCGGTAAGTCTTCCACGCCCGGGGGCGAGGAGCCATTAACGTCATGGGGTGAAAGAAAACAAACGTGAGGGTACTCGTGGCTGCGTCTGAATGGCGTGAAGAGTGACTGGGTGCCTCGCTTCATGCCCCGCGGAAGGGAATGTGACCTTGGCCGCAGCGTGTTCTCAGGTGCTGCTCCTCCCGCCGTGCACCGCCTCGCCGACCCTCACGCCGCCAAGCTAATGAATGAAGCTGTTTTTACGGCGCCTCATAACTCCTGTCCGGCAAGGAGGTAACACGCTGCTCCTCCCCATCAGTTCTCCGCTCGATGAAAACACTGAAGCCCCAATAGCACACTCGACACGGCTTCATTTCATTTCGGCGCCTTCATAAAACGTGCCTAGGAGACGATCAGAGGCGATTCGTTTCGGACCAGAGCGTTGGCGTCCTGAGATCAGCACTCAGCCTCCCGCGGGCCAGTCAGCACCTTACTCAGGCCTTCCTCAGCACCTCAAAGGGAAATTTCACGCCTCGGAATGCAACGCGTTAAAAACCTAGAGACTAGGCGTGTTTTTTATGAGATTTTCAGCTGAATTTGGCTTATCTTGGTGTCTGTTTGACGCGTCGCTTCTGGTGGTGGTGGTGATGGTGGTGGTGGTGGTGGTGATGGTGGTGGTGGTGGTGGTAGGACGGTTCTTGCTGCTACTGGAAGACACCACACACACACACACACACACACACACACACACACACACACACACACACACACACACACACACATACACATGGTAATGGCGCTGCTCTTCACTTAGGTAACAGTAACAGATTCCTAGGTTGATGATGTGCAGCACTAAGGGTCGGCAATGACGCGGCGGTTTCAATACGCGATGATTACTGGGCATTACCACCACCACCACCACCAACCACCATGCGAGACAGAATGGAACTGGGAGAGGTAGGGAAGGGAAAGAGAGAAAGGGAAGGGAAGGGAAGGGAAGGGAAGGAAGGGAAGGGAAGGGAAGGGGAAGGGAAGAAAGAGGTTGATTTGGAAGGAATAGAATGGAAGAGGTAGGGGGAGAAGAAGAAAAAGGCGGAAAGAAAGGGAAAGGAAGGAAAGGGAGGAACGGATTGTACGAAAAAGGCATATTACGTAACACACACACACACACACACACAACACACACACACACACACACACACACACACACACACACACACACACACACACACGTACAAAACTGATTCCGTCAATAACTTTAACAAAACAGCGCTCTCTCGCTCTCTCTCTCTCTCTCTCTCTCTTCTCTCTCTCTCTCTCTCTCTCTCTCTCTCTCTCTCTCTCTCTCTCTCTCTCTCTCTCTCTCTCTCTCTCTCTCTCTCTCTCTCTCTCTCTCTCTCTCTCTCTCTCTCTCTCTCTCTCTCTCTCTCTCTCTCTCTCTCTCTCTCTCTCTCTCTCTCTCTCTCTCTCTCTCTCTCTCTCTCTCTCTCTCTCTCTCTCTCTCTCTCTCTCTCATGAGGTGGAGTAACTATGACAAAATACCCTCCACCTATTATTTCCCTCCACCCCCTCTCCCCCCTTTACTAAACCGCCTCCACCTCCCTCCACCTAGATAATCTTTCACTCTATGACGACTACCATCAGTTTCCTTCCCTTCACTTCCCTTCCCTTCCCTTCGCTTTCCTTCACTCTGACTAAAATCCTACCCCCTCTCTCCCCTGTGCATTCTCTCTCTCTCTCTCTCTCTCTCTCTCTCTCTCTCTCTCTCTCTCTCTCTCTCTCTCTCTCTCTCTCTCTCTCTCTCTCTCTCTCTCTCTCTCTCTCTCGGGATGGATAACTTTTCCAGTATGACGTTTTATTTTTATTTTTTTCTTTATTTTTTTATTTCGTTTGGTATCTGTTAAAAAAAGATAGAGCGTCACAGTTTTTTATTTATGTATTTATTTGCTCGATCGCTCCAACAGATTTTATTTGACTTTTTAATGTGTGTGGTGTGTGTGTGTGTGTGTGTGTGTGTGTGTGTGTGTGTGTGTGTGTGTGTGTGTGTGTGTGTGTGTGTGTGTGTGTGTGTGTGTGTGTGTGTGTGTGTGTGTGTGTGTGTGTGTGTGTGTGTGTGTGTGTGTGTGTGTGTGTGTGTTTACCTAAGGTGGAAAGATCAGAGAGAGAGAAAGAGAGAGAGAGAGAGAGAGAGAGAGAGAGAAGAGAGAGAGAGAGAGAGAGAGAGAGAGAGAGAAGAGAGAGAGAGAGAGAGAGAGAGAGAAAAAAATAAATACAGGCTGGCATACAGGGAGACAGAGACAAACGAAGAAAGAAAGAGAGTAAAAAAATAAGGATGAAATCAAAGAACAAAGAAAATAGAAAAGGAAAAAACATCTGATCGAGAAAGAGACGAAAATAAAAGGAGAGAAGAGTGAGAGGCAGAGGAGGAGAGGCAGGGTAAGGGAGGCAGGTGAGGCAGGGTGAGGCAGGGTGCGACAGGCGGCCCAAGTAATAGACGTGAGTTATGGTCTCGTCGTGGAAGCTGTCGGTCACGTGACATACAATTCATCGTCATAGGGATGTCATACAATGTTTTTTTTTCACCCCTATACAAGGAGAGGCGATAGTGAATGAATGATAGTGTATAACAAAAGTGAATCTGTTATAGAGAATTGAACTCCACAAATGATAGAAGAATCGTGTTTGAAACCACTTATAGTATTGAGGGTGAGGAGGACGGTGTTGGTTTAGTATAGATCAATGTAATGGTGTTTAGAATGCATACACGTTCCTGTTCTCCGTTATTACCGCTGCATGACGTGAGGGAACTGAGTATTAGTGTTATACTTAGGTTCCGTGTCGACGAGTGTGATGACGTGGCGTGACGAGGCGTGGCGTGGCGGTGGAGTGTCAGTCATGTGTTAGGGAAGGGACGTGTTAGGGGAATGCCTCGTCTTGGGGTTACAAAGTTGACAGGTTCGCGGTGTGATTAGTATGCTGTGTGTTGTGTGTATGCCTCGTGTTGCATCTCAAGTACACTGCATTGTTAGGTTAGATAAGTGTTTGAGAAAGGTATTTATCTTACTTTTTAATGTTTCTCCTACACTTTTTTATATCTTATTTTTATTTAGTTGAATGTTTTAAACTATTTTTTTTTTTTTACCTTTTTTACCACTTTTTACGGTCTTGAAAGTCGAGGCTCGTGGTCCCTAAGTGGTTTCCCGAAGGAGTTTTTAAAGGATCTCGGAGCAAATATCGAGGGGACGTGAATCTTGCCGCTTGACGTGGGCGGAAAGGCTTCATCACTCCGCCGGGAAGCCAGTTTCCTTACAAGTTTAGTGGAAAATGTTGTCGCAGAAAAAGCGTCCAACAGTTGGATGTGCTATTAATACACCTTGCCCGGGCCGGTGTGCGTCAAGGAGGGGCGGGGAGGCGGAGGTTGAGGGAAAGGGGAAGGAAGGAAGGAAGGAGGACAGGATGAGTGAAGGCTGTTGCTTGAGGGTCGAGGGTAAGTATGCAAGGGAAGGGAAGTGGAGTTGCAAGTATGTCTATTAAACCATCTGAGGACACATATATTTAACTATTTTTTCCCTTAAAGAAGACTGTCACGAGAGAGAATTTAGGTCAGTGAGAAATGTTAGTAATTTATCACGATGTTTTAGGTGATTATATAAGGTTTTTGTCCGCGTGCCAGGGTGATGTATGTACAGTATAACATTTTGAGGTCATGTCGCGTGCCTCCTTCCTTGAGTGATGGCAGTAATTCAGTCACTTTGTCGTTGTTTGCAAGTCATGCTACGAAGTCTTAGGAATGACTGCTGGGTTGTGGGTTGATGTTCACTGCACGTGGCTGCTTACGTAAGACTGAGGAAAGAAAGATTAATGTTCGTGTTATTTGTGCAAACTTGATACGCCAGACTTAGCTCAGTACCGTCACTTTACTTTCATTTCTTATATATTTTTTTCGTCACCTATGAAGCGTTCCAGTCTTGCTATGTAATAAAAGATGCATGACTAAAAAAATACATAAACACACAGTCATCTCTTAATAAAATCATACTCATCGTCCTTGTTATTATTTTGATGGGTCTTATTTTCTTCTTCACATAATTACCCGTTTAGGTGAAGTTCAGGTGTAGTGTAGGATTTGAACACATACTTTGACTCCCTTGGATGTGGTGAGGGATGTGTCTTTTATCCTTTTCTATCCTTTAGAGTCTGAAGGATCATCACATCCTCTTGGCAGCAGAGGAGTAACTGAGAACCTTAGGCGTGAGGAGACATGTGGGAGTATAGCACTGTTTGTCCCTAGTCCTTGGAGGTGGAAGGGAAGTGATGGGCAGTGAAGGGAAGGGGCGTAAGGGGCAGTAAAGTGAGGGGAGTGAGGGGCGTCAGGTAGCAGCGAGGGATGATTAACAGCAGGAAGGAAGAGGACGAGGACGTTTGCGGAAGGGCTTCGAGTGTGGCCACGAGGGGAAAGGTGAAGGGAGGAGGGAGGGAAAGGGTTAAGGAAGGAGGGAGGGGAAGGGTGAAGGGAGGAGGAAGGTGCTAGGAAGGGATAGGAGGTCACAGGTTTGAAATGGATCATTGGCGTGACTTTATAGGTTCGAAGTCAGGTCAGGTCAGGTCAGGCTTGAGCGTGAATATCTTATAACTGAAGAAACGTTAATTTATTCAAAATCAGCTAACTACTATATTCCCTGCACTTCTTGAAAATAATTTAGTTAACAGAACCTCAAATCCTACAATTCTTTTCTATCTATATTACCTTGCATTTCTCTGTCACTTCGTCTGTCTTCCCTG
>JAXIVD010005709.1:17500-27602 GCA_036785275.1 Cancer borealis
TGTCAAGGTTGAAAGGCCAGAAGAGCGTCTCCCGGGCCAGCTGTGCGGGAGTCGTTGTGAGGAAGGAGAGTTGAGTCTTTGTTCGGGATGGAGATAAGTTTTGCTCACTGCCTCGTTGCATTGTAAGAGAAATGTAGATGTTCTTGTGATTATAATACCAGGTGTGTGTGTGTGTGTGTGTGTGTGTGTGTGTGTGTGTGTGTGTGTGTGTGTGTGTGTTGCGTGTGCGTGTGCGTGTGCGTGTGTGTAAGAGACAGGTAGCGTCCAGAAAACCTTTTGAATCCATTCCTATTATTTTTCACGTTGTATTAATGTCATTATTAAATTTTCCTAAATGCGAAATATATTATGAGGAGATCAAGGCTGAGTACCTGAACAACATTTATCATTATTATTATCATTATTGTTATTACTATTATTGTTGTTTTTAGTAATAGTAGTAATAGTAGTAGTAGTAATAGTATCATCATTATTACTATTTTTTCTGCCATATACCTTAATAACTGTGAATAAAACTGGGATAGAAAAAAATAAAAAGGGGAAGACGAAGAAGAAGAAGAAAAAGAAGAAAAAGAAAAAGAAGAAGAAAAAAAGAACAAAAAGAACAAAAAAAAAAAAGAAGAATAGGAAAATTACAGAATAGAACATAAAAACAAAACACAGAAGATAGAGCAATAAAAGGACGAGAGACAGGCAAGAAAACGAGGCCGGAACACGAGAGAGAGAGAGAGAGAGAGAGAGAGAGAGAGAGAGAGAGAGAGAGAGAGAGAGAGAGAGAGAGAGAGAGAGAGAGAGAGAGAGAGAGAGAGAGAAAGAGAAAGAGAAAGAGAAAGAGAGAGAGAGAGAGAGAGTTTTAGAATACGAGCTCATGTTCAAGAACCATTAAAAGTAAAAGATATTGTTAGACAAAAAGGGATTAAGACATCAGTGAGGACAAGACAACAACTGTAACGACCATTACTATTACTACTTGGATGGAAATGTAATGACGATGATGATGATGATGATGATGATGATGATGATGATGATGATGATGATGATGATGATGATGATGATGATGATGATGATGATGATGATAATAATTATTGCAATATTTATGTTTGGCTGCAATTTTAAACGGTACGAGAATAAGAACAAGAGAAAAGAAGAGAAAAAGGAGATGAAATAATGAGACAAGACTAAAGATAGAAACACAGACCAAAAGGAGGAGGAGGAGGAGGAGGAAGAGGAGGAGGAGGAGGAGGAGGAGGAGGAGGAGGACACAGACAGAGACTGACGATGGAGTGTCGGTCGAGGCAGTGCAAAAAGAGGGGCGTCACCCGACTCAGGAGGGCGAGACGAGGAGAGCGTGTCCTCACCTCGTAGTTCTCCTGCCCTTGCCCTGCCCTGCCCTGCCCTGCCCTGCCCTGCTCTGCCCTGCCCTGCCTTGTCCTGCCCTGCCTGACCCTACCCTGCCTGACCCTACCCTGCCTTGCCCTGTCCTGCCCTGATCTACCTTACCCTGCCTGACCCACCCTTGCTTTACCTTTATCTGCCCCGCCTCGTCCTTCTCTCCCCTAACATACTAAGTAATAATAATGATAATGATAATGATAATTGAACTTGTCCTTCATTATCTTTCCTCCTTGACACGCCACACCGTCGTTAACAAACCTGATTTTAATGTATTATTATTATTTTGTTGATTATCGGAAAGGTCGTGGCTGAGTGGCTGAAAAGAGTTTGCCTGGTGTGGTGGTAGCGTCCAGTGTTGAAGTCTAAGCTCTCTCACTATTTCTTCGTTTTTCAATACCATAAAACCAACTGTACATTACCGTTTAATCCTTCTTTTCATTGCAATTACGAGCAAGTGGAGTAGGGTGGAGAAAGGTCTTGAAAAAGTACCGCAATAAATAAACATCTGGTGTCCGCGCCGGTACAGACCGTCGGGTACGGGTACGGGTCCGTCCATCATGACCTACCTCCCTTCCAACACCTCCAGCCTGTTTACGATGGATGTCACTGCTTGATTACCGGGCGACTCCCTCCCTCCCCCTCCCAAACCCTTGCGTGTGATTGGTGAATATAAGGAGAAAGTATTTTATCATTTCTCGCTCGCTGCCTTGGACGTAGAGGGAATAATGGGTTATGGTACTTACGTGTTTGTCTCTCGCGTGTCTCGGTGATGCGAAGACGAGGCGCTGTGATGAGTAGTGGAATGTGTGCCTGTGTTCGGTGTTTCTGTCTCTCTCTCGTGCCGTGCCCATGGAGGAGTTGCTTTGGAGTAATGAACAGTGTGAGGAGAGAGGCGTGAGGTGAGAGGGGGCGGCGGGAGTCAGAAGGGCGAAGAAGAGCGGCAGGAGGGTGACACAAGACTGCTTGAAGTGTGTGCGCCGCTCAGCCGCCACCCTCAACCTCACCATTTACGGGCCGCGGGAAGCTGGAGTGTCAAGTGTTTGCTCGACGCTCACCTGCTTCTCACCTGCAGAGAAAGAGAGAGAGAGAGAGAGAGAGAGAGAGAGAGAGAGAGAGAGAGAGAGAGAGAGAGAGAGAGAGAGAGAGAGAGAGAGAGAGAGAGAGAGAGAGAGAGAGAGAGAGAGAGAGAGAGAGAGAGAGAGAGAGAGAGAGAGAGAGAGAGAGAGAGAATGTATGATTGGTATTATGTAATGTTAAACGAATCCACAATAGTAATGATAATGATAATAGTAATAATAATATAAATAATAATGATAATAATAATAATGATAGAAAATAATGATGATGATAACAATGAGGCAGGTGTGGATGGCAGGTAAACAAGGTCAACGGCAGCACAAAGGTAGGAGAGGAACACCTGACCTTTGATTACATGATGAAGGACGAACAGGTGATTTCACTCCACCTCACACTCACTTTTCTTCTCTATTCCCTCTCCTCACCTCCCTCCACCTTCCACCTTCCTCTCTTTCACCTTTATGCCTTTAATTCTTCCCCCATTTCTCTCTCCACACTTCCCTAGCTCCTCCCTTCTCCCACTCCTTTAATTCTTTCCTCCACCTTCCTCCCTCCAATTCTCTTTCATTTCCTTCATTCCCTCCTAAGTCTTTAAATTATCTTCTTTCCTCTTCCACTCCTCCATTTACTCTTTCCATTTTAACCTATTCATTCTTCTCCCATTTATCTATTTTCCTCCATGTCTACAACTCATTATTTCATCTACTTTTTTCTCTCATTCCTTTCTTTTCCTCTCACTCAATCTTCCTTCACGTTCCTTCTCTCCTTTCCACTCCTTTTTTTCGTCCCTCCTTAGTCTCTCTTGTCTCCCTCTCCCTTTCATCTTAGAATTGAATTTTTCATCATTTATATTATTTCTGTGTGTGGGTGGACTGTCTGAACATCTTTTCCTCCTCCTCCTCCTCCTCCTCCTCCTCCTCCTCCTCCTCCTCCTCCTCCTCCTCCTCCTGGACACGCCCACGTCATCCTTAATGGGGATCATGAATGAATGTAAGAGAACAGGTTTTGCGCTGTTTTCTTCACTCTGCTATACCACTGCCCTGTCCTCCTCCTCCTCCTCCTCCTCCTCCTCCTCCTCCTCCTCCTCCTCCTCCTCCTCCTCCTAGTCCTCGTCATCATCGTTATTACCTTCATGCTTGCCAGTGAAAATCTACTTATTCGATCATTATTACTCCTTTATTTCCCCGTGGATGTTTCCCCTTCCCGCCAGACTGATGCTCTTATTCGATCGACACTCTATCAGGTTTGTTTCTGGCACGGTTTGTGTTGCCTTTCCAGCCCTTCAGTTCACTCGTGTGCTGCAGGCGTGGGCGGGGTGTGGGGGGTGGGCTGGGTGTGGGCGGGATGGGCGGGGAGGCTGTGCTCTCCCCGGTAACTCTTCAGGATGTGCTGCGCTATAGTGTGCTAAAGTGCCGGTGTTTGAGAAAATCTGGAGTGTTATACGGCTATTTTTTTGTTAATATAGAGAGGTAGGTATCGCCCGGCCCGCTCCCCGCCTGTAGAGGGAAAAGATTTTGGATGCACCACCACCACCACCACCATCACCACCACCACCACCACCACCACCACCACCACCACCACCACCACCACCACCACCACCACCACCACCACCATCACCACCACCACCACCACCACCAATATAGTGCTGGGAGAGTCACCGCCGCCGCCACTCTGGGTCCGCCCCGTCCCGCCCTGCGTCCCGCCAGCACCCACTCCAGAGTTTTTGTTGGAAACTTGCGGAGAAATTTAGTGCTTGACGTTTCCAATCTCGTTCATGCGTTAGCCACTGAACTGCCTCCTTCCTGCCGGGAATTTACAACTCATGTCGTTCGGCAACTGTGCTGGAAAGCAGTGAGGCGCCGTTCCCTGCCTGGCCTGCCTTCCCTGCCTGGCCTGCCTCCCTCCCCTGCCTGGCCTGCCTCCCTCCCCCCAGCCTGCATCCCCTGGTGACCTGCCGCGGTAATGAAAACCAAAATGCTGTCTGGTTTGTATGATTTAATTAACCGTTGTTGCGTTTTTCAACAAATTCGATGGGGAGCGTAAACTAAATGAGCTACACGATCGTTTAAACGCAGCGAGGGTGAGACGTGTTATTTAGCCGTGCGGCGCCCACCACAAAGGAACACCACACTTTATGTCCCATTGTGACGCCGCGAGGTGGTCTCCGGAGAGATTTATTGGACGCTTGTGTCAGGCTCACGCGACTCCCAGTGTTTCTTGACGACGCCTCACACTCGACCTCGACCTCTTTTCCCCTCCCCTCCTCATCACCTCCTCCCTGCGTGCCATGAGGAGGGTGTGTGAGGCCTGGGTCTGAGGCAGGTTCCAGGCGGCAGGTCTTGCCTCCCGCCCTGGTGACGGGGACGCCTTCTGTTGCACGGTGTGGAAAGCATGACAACGTTTCTGTGTTTTGAGTTCTTTCGTCAGAGTGACACAGGATTGGAAGGTTACGGAAGCCTTTAATGGGAATTTATGAATAGTAATTACTATATATTGTAAGAAAATGTAAGTTTTATCAGTGATTATATTTACAAACAAATTTGATATCGAAAAAAAATATTGTGGCGATATTATCGATATGTTTATTGATCTTATTTTTTTCTCTGTACAGCCTCCTGTTAACGTTCTTTAGCGGTACGTACAGTTGGCTGCCAACTCTACGGTACTCTTCCTTTGGAATGTTGGTTAGGAAGAGTACCATTCAATAATTAGGTATTATATCAAAATATTTTTCCAACGTAACATCTATTGAGACGACATCTTGGTGTTGGAAGTAATGCTTCACGGAGCTGTACTATGTTTGTTGTGTGCACACCAAACACACGCGTTTGCGGCTCAGCCAGTGACGTGTGTGTCTCAACAGCCGTGACCCGAGGCCCTGGCGTATGCTGCCCAGCATCAATATGTATATGTATATATATATATATATATATATATATATATATATATATATATATATATATATATATATATATATATATATGTGTGTGTGTGTGTGTGCGTGTGTGTGCTTATGTGTGTGTGTTGGTAGCACTATGGTTGTCAACACGTCCGTGCGGTGTGTCTCCTCGTCGTGACGTGCGGCAGCCTGACTGTTTTTCTTCAAGTCAACAACAGGAGCGTCACACAGGCTCGTGGGTGACTTTCCTATTATCCAAGATAAGTCCTCATTCTTATGCATCAAGTCAGAGTATGCAAAGGTCATCACATTATGCTAATATCATAACTCAAGACCTGCCTGTTTTTTTCCTTTCCCTCTAAGAACAAAAACATGCGAATTTTGCGACATCTGTCGCGAGGCTGGCGACGACCTGCGATGAGGTGCAAATGAGGCGGCGCCCGAGATGCCGAGGAGTCCCGAAGGAGACGCTGCAGGAAGCAACAACGTCTCCTTTTCCGCAGCAGTGTGTCCTCCTCACTACTCTCCCTTCAGCCTGTTTCCTTCCCACTACACTGCGTCTTCTCATGTTCCCCTCTCCACCACCCTTCCGCAGCCCCGTGTCAGCCCTGCCGCCACGTGTCACCTGCCT
Source organism: Cancer borealis (assembly GCA_036785275.1). Lineage (NCBI taxonomy): Eukaryota > Metazoa > Arthropoda > Malacostraca > Decapoda > Cancridae > Cancer > Cancer borealis. The sequence continues at coordinate 23,503 of JAXIVD010005709.1, forward strand.
CGGGAGTTCCAATACGTGGATTTTATCGGATCATCGTTGGCGGCGGCGGCGACAGCCTCTGCTCTGCCCTTCGTTTGTCACGAGTGTTTGGTTCTCTCACTCAACGCCAGTTTTATTTCACGCTCCTTTCGCGCTGCAATTATCGTGCAGTGCCTCACGGGGAGCGCCACAGTAAAGAACGAGACTCGTAACTTGAAGACTGACCAAAACTGCAGGTCACATCACTTTGCGCCGCCTCTATACACTACACGGTCCAATTTACAAAAACACAATTTATCGGAGCCGCCGTCCATATATCCACACACCTTGCGTGCTGCAACACTAAGGAAGTCATAAATACGATGCTCCACGGACAAGCCAAAACGCCCGCATATATTAACATAAAATATCGGTGGACGCAGCCGCCAGTCCCGCCGTGGCGCAGCGCTGCCTGCCCGCCCTCATCATGGCGCTCGTTAATGATTATCTTTGTTGGTTTTCCGTCCATGATAAACTACCCATGAGGTCCTAGAGCGTGTCTGGGAATTCCTGGGCTTCATTCATCTTGTTAATGTAATAATTGGCTCATGTTGTTGGGCCGTGATGAACTGGCCGTCTCTAATTACAAGGAGCCACCGAGATTCCTGAAAATAGCTCGCTTGACTACACCATCACGACCAGAGTTGTGGGGCCTCGCATGCCTTCAGCGGCACTGCAAGACGGAATGCAGATATTGCCCGTGAGACAAGGCAGGCTTCATCAAAGGGAGAACGATCGCTGAAGCCAGACATAAACCTTCCTGATAGGCAAACTTGAAACACTCCCATCCAGTATGAAGCCTTGAAGTGCTGCATCAGGCCAAGTTTACTCTGTGCCCAAGACGGTCGGCTGCAGCGCGTGGCGGCAGGCAAGTGAAGGACAACCATTTCCGTCAAGTAGAGTGTTGACAGGCGCCTCGCAGGGCAGACTTTACCTAGTTTCGTCCCTTTATTCATAACGTTCCCTCTTGAGTAACGGCAACATACCAAATTGTAGGTCACTCCCTAATAATAATGTGAAGGCAGGAAAGCCTCAGATATAGTGAGACTTGAACAAACCTTGCTTGCTTTCTCTTTTTTCTTGTTGTGTCTTGTTACTGAACTTAACTACGTGTGACCTATAGCCTCTGGATCTCGAGGAAGGCGTTTAACTTAAGCTTCCAATAAAATAAATGATAAATAATGATAATAATAATAATAATAATAATAAGTGAGTAAGACGTGCGTTATAGTATCCTCGTTATCAGGTTCTTTTCCCGGTCCGTAGCGAGATTCAGAGCCAGACAGACACCCACACCGACCCGCCAAACCCCATGCAACAAGCCCGGTACAGCCCCGCGGCACGCCCACGCACAAGCACAAACCCACTAAATGACTCTATCCCGCGTTCTGCTTCATAACTCACCCGGCGCAGCTCGGCCTGACCCTTGGCCGCGCCTTCCCATATTTTCTTATCTGCGAGGAAAACACGTACTCCTTCCTCCCTCTGCCTTAAAGGAGACTAATTACCACTTATTCCGAGCCTAAGGACCCGCCGTAGTGAAGATGCATGGCGCGGGTGAGGGAGGAAGGGAGGAAGGGAGGAAGGGAGGCAGCTGCGTCGTGGGGGATTGAGGCAGCGGCGGCGGCGGTGTTTGTCCTGCGGTGCGATTTATGAAGCTTCTCAGATGAATGTGTAACGAGGAAAGCGATGATAGGAGAGGAATGGACCGGCTTGGATGGTTGTACCGTCACGCCACCTTCACCTTCCTCTGAACCCTCCCTCCCTCCCTCCCTCCCTCCCTCCCTCCCCCCTCCCTTCTTCCCTCCCTCCCTCCCTCCCTCCCTCCCTCCCTCCCTCCCTTCCTTCCTCCTTCCCTCCCTCTCTCCCTCCCTCCCTCATTCCCGCACTCCTTTCCTCCTTCCTTCCCCTTCCTGCTTTCCTCCCTTTATCCTAAATTTTGTTGTCAGTACAAGAGTCGGTAGTTTCCATCTTAAAAAATTATCCTCGCGGCTCGCACAAGGTAACGTGATACACCCTCACGATGCCTCACCTCATCCCTCCCCCCTCGTCTCTCCCTCATCCCCCCCCCTCACCTCTCCCTTGCCCCCATGCCTCCCCTCCAGGTCGCCGTGGCTCAAGGAACACAATCATTCCGCCACAAAAACCATAACTCATAATTTACTAAGACCAGCTTCCTCCTCCCTCTACACTCGCGAATAAATGTATATTTCACAACCACGTATAGATTACCCGTCGCTTCCATATAATACTCAAGCAATACTGAGATTTAGAAAAAGAATTGAGGGTGATTATACAAGGAATTGGAAATGTCTAGGTGTTCCCCTCCGACAGAACTGAATGAATAATCACTTTCGTCCTCCGAGGGTCGTGTAAGTTCAGAGGGAGGAGAACGGGACAGGATGGGAGAGGGAGGGCGAGGGAAGGGGACAAAGATAAAACAAGAGAGATGAAGGTACGGAAAGGAAGGACCGGATTACTAGTATGTTTCATGAGCCTGTAATCCTGGCAGCACCACGGACACGCTAAGATCCAAAGAGTGAAGTGCATCCGAATTTGCAGCGGACGGAGACTGGGCTAGGCGGTACTCGGCGCCGGCGGGCCAGTCAACACACCAAAGAAGTCTGAGTCATGCGTAAAAAGTATTCCCTGTAATGTACCTCTGTCTTTACGGCTTCTGGGACGGTAGTAACGTGCGTCTCGGGAACCGGCAACCATATGGAGACGGCGGAACACCCACGCTCGGGATCCTCGGCGCCGCGCCCATAAAACAAGACGAGGAGAACCGAGGGGCGGGCAGCCGAGGGTGGAATCCACTTTTGAAAGCTAAAGGGCGTCCCGAAGGAGGAAGGAACCGGGCGAGACTTCACATCAAGGCACCACCGCCCTTACCTTCCCCTCCTTACCTCATTTCTCTCTCTCTCTCTCTCTCTCTCTCTCTCTCTCTCTCTCTCTCTCTCTCTCTCTCTCTCTCTCTCTCTCTCTCTCTCTCTCTCTCTCTCTCTCTCTCTCTTAATCTTCCTCCTCCTTCTCCTCCTCCTCCTCCTCCTCCTCCTCCTCCTCCTCCTCCTCCTCCTCCTCCTCCATCTCCTCCTACTCCTCCTCCTCCCTCCTCCTTCTCCTCCTCCTCCTCCTCCTCCTCCTCCTCCTCCTCCTCCTCCTCCTCTCCTCCTTTTCTTCCCATCTCTTGAAAACCAATTTTCCTCTTTACCTTCCGGGCTCTTCCTCCTCCGCCTCTCTCTCCTCCTCCTCCTCCTCCTCCTCCTCCTCTCCTCCTCCTCCTCCTCCGCTTTTTTCCCGCCACTTCCTCTTTTATTGGACGCATTATTTTGCTGTTTTCTTTTTTAAATGACTTTCTTTATAGTCGTAATTCTCTTCCTCCTTTATTTATTTTCTCATTTTTTGCGCTCGTGTGCTGTTGTTTATATATAATGTTTTTTTTTTTTTTTTAATCTATTTTTTTTCTTTACTCTTAACTTCTTCTTCTTCTTCTTCGTCTTCATCTTCGTTTTCGTCTTCTTCTTCTTCTTCTTCTTCGTCATCGTCTTCGTCTTCGTCTTCGTCTTCTTCTTCTTCTTCTTCTTCCTCTTCCTCTTCCTCTTCCTCTTCCTCTTCCTCTTCCTCTTCTTCTTCTTCTTCTTCTTCTTTCGTGTTCTTACTTAAGCTATTTTTGCACCTCTTCAGTTATGCCATTATCGTCATAATCATCATTCTTCTTCTCTTTCTCCTCCTCCTCCTCCTCCTCCTCCTCCTCCCTCTCCTCCTCCTCCTCCTCATCCCCCCCCCCCTCCTCCTCCTCCCGCCACTCCCGCGTCAACCCTCTCACTTTTGTATTCCCTGAGTCCCCTCCTTGACTGGCCGAAGCCGCGCTTTTAAGAAAAAGCTGCAAATAAATGTTTATGTGTACCTACTTTAGAATGGAGGCAGGTGGTCAGCGGAGGAGGAGGAGGAGGAGGAGGAGGAGGAGGAGGGAGAAGGAGGAGGAGAAGGAGGAGGAGGAGGAGGAGGAGGAGGAGGAGGAGAGAGGAGGAGGAGGAGGAGGAGGAGGAAAAAAGAAGTGAAGAAGAAGACGAAAGAAAAAG
>JAXIVD010005710.1:0-10000 GCA_036785275.1 Cancer borealis
CCTCTCCCTCTCTCCCTTCCATCCTTCCCTCTCCCTCCCTCCCACCATTCCACTTAAGGTTCCTTCCCTCTCTCCCTTCCTTCCCTCTCCCTCTTTCTCTCCCTCCTAGTTTTATAAGGTTGAATTTTTATCTTCCCCTTAATGTTATCTCCTCGTCCCTCCTCTGCTCTTCTTTATTTTTTTTTTTTTTCTCCGTTCTATTCGTTCTATTATTATTTATATTTATTTTGATTATTTTTACATTCTTGCTCCTTACCATTCCTTCCGTCCCACGTTATAATTTTTGTCATTCAGCCTACCCTCTTTTTTTTATTCTCTCTCTCTCTCTCTCTCTCTCTCCTCTCTCTCTCTCTCTCTCTCTCTCTCTCTCTCTCTCTCTCTCTCTCTCTCTCTCTCGTGTATGTGTGCGTGCGTGCATGCATGAGTGGACTTGCATTTTTTTTATATTGTCATCGCCACAATTTATCCTTCAGTCGGATCTGAGCTAGAAAGCCTCGGTTAGATACTGCTGCAGAGGTCACGTACACACACACACACACACACACACACACACACACACACACACACACACACACACACACACATACACACCAGGCACAGGGCACAGGGAGGGGAGAAAATCATGAAAGCTTGCCAGAATCTCACACACACACACACACACACACACACACACACACACACACACACACACACACACACACACACACACACACACACACACATACACACACACACACATCGTCTTCCTCCCCATAATCCCCTTCCATAGCCCTCATTCACCCTCCCATACACTCCCTATTTCCCCCATTCAAAACCTCCCTTTTCTCCACCCTCTTCAATGAAACAGACCCCTATCTTCTATTTATTTAATTCATTTCCCTCTTCCTTCCATCCTTATTTATCCCTGTTTCTCCTGTTCTTTCATTCATTTCTTCCTCTTATTATCCCTGTTGCTCCTGTTTCTCCTGTTATTTCATTCATTTCTTCCTCTTCCTATCCTGAGTTATCCCTGTTCCTCCTGTTTCTCCTTTGCTTTCATTCATTTCTCTTCCTCCCATCCTTATTTATCCTTGTTTCTCCTGTTCTTTCATTCATTTACCCCTCTTCCTTCCTTTCATTCATTTCCCTCTCTTCCTCCCTTTCATTAATTTCTTCCTCTCTTCCTATCCCTGTTCACGTCGTTCTCGTCGTTGTAGGTGTAGCAGGGTGAGTAGCTTGGTTTTGGCAGGGTGAATGGGTCCGCTCACAGCTCTCCTCTCCTCTCCTCTCCTCTCCTCTCCTCTCCTCTCCTCTCCTCTCCTCTCCTCTCCTCTACCCAACACTGTGAACCGTGAAGGACTACATGCTCTCCCCTTCCCCTGTGAAAGACACACTGTTGTCCCCTTTACTTCACGCCTTCGTCATGTGTTGCAGTAACCACTAGAGTTATATATTCAGTGGTGTTACTAACTGGTTTTTTTATCCTTCTTCACTGATACTTTAAAGGTTTTGGTTATGCACTTATTCTATTTGTTTTATTGTGTGTTAATGTTACTCCCTTACCCCTTGGCATGATGTGGGAGTGTGCATACTACGTCTTGTCTCTCTCTCTCTCTCTCTCTCTCTCTCTCTCTCTCTCTCTCTCTCTCTCTCTCTCTCTCTCTCTCTCTCTCTCTCTCTCTCTCTCTCTCTCTCTCTCTTCTACGTTGTGGTGTTACTCTCTCACCCTTGCATAACACAGCTATACTGTCACACTTACATAATTCTAATCTTTTTTTTTTTTTTTTTTTTTTTTTTTTTAAATAATTTTCCTTATTTTTTTATTTATTTACCAACCAATCTTTCAACTGCTCAAGGCTAGAAGTGATTGAATCCAACTATTACTACTGCAGTATTTACTTCTATTTTTTTTCTTCAAGTGGAATGAAATTGGTTCCACTTCAACTCTCTAATGAATGAATGTACTGATATTTAAACCATTCCATTAAACTTTCTCTCTCTCTCTAATGAATTCAGTCATCATTATTATCATTATTACTAGTGTTATTATCTTATCATTATTATTATCATCAGTATACCTCCTCATCCTCGCTCTGGTGATGGTTTGACACTGTCCTACCCAACACACTAGACTTTTTAACTTTTTTTTTCAACACCTATTCACAAAGGAACACAAAGGAAAAAACAAACATCAGCGAACCTATAGGCCGTAACGAGGCTGTTCCAGATCAACACTAACTGATTTGAAGGGAGATAAAGTAGGTCTTCTCTCCCACTCATTTTTTAAACATCCCTTCCTCTACACCCTACAGCCTGCCCCTTAGTAAGTCTTCCCTCCCTCCCTCACACAACATTATTTTCCAACACCCTTCACCCTTCTGGTTAGGTTAGGGTGTTGCTTCCCCCACACATCCCTTCAACACACTATACATAACACATAACCATTGCTAGGGTGCGACTGGAAGGGTGTGACTGCTAGGGTGTGACTGTACATCCCCTGTGGCTTCCTATATATACAATGACATCTCAGAGCTCATCACCACCCACATCAGTGTTGCTGCTGGGGTGTGGGTGTCTCTGGGGGAGTGGAGGAAGCCCAGAATAGGATGTCAGGATGCCGATGGGGGAGGAGACTGACTATATTGAGGTCACCCTACCAGGATTTTTGTTTTGTTTGTTTTTCGTTCATTTTCTTTTGTATTCGTATAAATGTCACTTTTTTTTGTATGAATATTAATTGATTGACCACGTGTTTTCTGTTTGTGTGTGTGTTTGTTGTTGTTGTTGTTGTGTGTGTGTGTGTGTGTGTGTGTGTGTGTGTGTGTGTGTGTGTGTGTGTGTGTGTGTGTGTGTGTGTGTGAGACCGACCTCGCTGCCGCCAGACCTTGATTTAATAGGATCCTTCCTGGTGTTATGCGAATCTCTCTCTCTCTCTCTCTCTCTCTCTCTCTCGCTCTCTCGCTCTCTCTCTCTCTCTCTCTCTCTCTCTCTCTCTCTCTCTCTCTCTCTCTCTCTCTCTCTCTCTCTCTGGTGTTTGTTGTGGTGCATAATGAGTGACGTGGAGGAGGAGGAAACAAATGCAGAGAGGAAAATTTTGAGGACATTGAAAGGCAAATATGTGAGGGAGGAGGGAAGACGGAGGTTGAATTTTCGTCGTCGTCGTTGGAGGAAGGAAAAAAAATGAGAGAAAGAAATGGAGGGTGGTCAGGGACGGGAATATTGGGCCTGGAGGAGCGGGGGAGGTATGTAAGGTTGGAGGAGGGGGCTTAGCTAGGTGGAGGCAACCTTTTTATTTTTATTTTTTTTATAGGAGGTGGAGAGGGTTGAAGGGAGGAAAGGGTCTTGTATTGATCAGCCGTCCTGTTGGAGGCGTCACTATCGACCAAACTGGAAGCAGAAGGAGCAGCAGCAGCTGGAGGAGGTGGTGGTGGTGGTGGTCGGTGCCCCGCGGGTCAGCTGGTGGAAGGTTGGCTGGTGCACGTGAGGCAGAGAGAGGGGTGAGGGGAAGGGCGCCGCTGACATCACTCTAGCGGCGGCGGCGACGGCAGGGCGGCGACAACAGGAGGAGGAGGGCGGTGCTGCTTTAACGTGGGATCGATATAGTGGCGGCGAGGAGGCGGCGGTGGCCGAGTAGGAGGAGCCAGGGGAGGATTCACTGAGGTGGTGGAATGAGGAGGCTCTTGGTGACTTCCTGCTGGGGTGTGGAGGGGCGGCGCCGGGTTGGCGTGATGGAGGAGGAGGAGGTGCAGGAGCCGCGGGGAGAGATCGGTGGAACGCGGAGAGCAGGGGCAGCGGCAGGCGTCTGTACAGCAGCAGCTGAGTCAGTGAGGCCCCACCCGCGCATGCGCCATGGCGTCGCGCTGAAAATAGCAGGTGTGGGCAGCAGTAGTGAGAGAGGCGGCGTGTCGGGGAGGTCCTGCCGCGGCGGCGCCTGCTGTCCCCCAGCACCAGCGTAAGGCCGAGTTGGTGTTACGGCGGGGAGGGCACCACCACAACAGAGTGCAGGCCGCCTCTGCAACCCTTTGTTAGGGCGGCGGTGGCGTCCTGCTGGCGTGGTGGTGGTGGTGGCGGCGGCTCAAGGACGACCGCCCCACCCTCACCTGGACCACTGTGGCGGCGGCCGCAAAGTGGAGTCCACCTGCTTGGCCCCCGCTCAGCAGGTGACTCCGCGTGTTGCTGCTGCTACTAGGTGGTCCCCGCCCCGCTGTGTTGCTGTTTTGGGAATGCTATTAGTGCACCGTTTTGCCCCAGTAACTTGGATTGTGTGTATCGTTGGCCCCAGTAATCTGTTGCCAGTGCACTGTTTGGTTCCAGTAATCTGTTGAGATTACCACTTGTCTACGTCGGTAATCCGTTATCGCGCTGTACCTGTTACCAGCTGGTGTCCGTCGGTGGTGTTATCACAGTGATCCTTATCGGCGGCCTGCTGATCCGTGTGTACAGTGTCATCATACAGGTGAACATTGCACACACAGGCGGGATAACCTTGTGTTGCCTCATCTTATGTACAGGTGTACCAGGAGCCTCCGTCACCTGTGCTATGTATGTCGACCAGTGCGTGAGTGCGGTGATTCTAAGTGTTGGTGGTGATGGCTTGCAGTGAGCCACGTAGGCTACAGTGAGGCAGGGGTGGTGTGAAATGAGAGCCAAACACCTCATCCATCTCCCTTACCCACTTGTACCCCCTTCCTTGGCCCCCTTACAAGTACTGCTTCCCCCTCAAGTCCCTCTTCTCTGTTGGACATGACCCAATTATGTTCGACCTGGCCTCGCCCCGTTGTGGAGTGTTTATATTTGGTGTTAAGTGCTCAAGGTTGATGTTGTGTATTGTGGTTCGTTGTTATGGTCAAGGATTCTCTTCTTCCCTTGTGTCTGTTCTTTGTACGGGACATATATTTTCTACTCCATATACTCCGTTTGCTCTCCGTGTGTGTGTGTGTGTGTGTGTGTGTGTGTGTGTGTGTGTGTGTGTGTGTGTGCGTGCGCGTGCGTGCTTCAGTATCCTTGAGTGTAAGGCTACGGCGAACACGGACCATCAGCAACCAGCCGCTGTGTTATACGACACACACACACACACACACACACACACACACACACACACACACACACACACACACACACACGCGCGCGTACATTCAGTTGCTTGTTCATTCATTAATTCAGTGGGCATGCGTGCGTATGTACGTAAACATTACTCTTTATGTGATTTGTGTTTTGTTTAATCCAGGTGGAGAAAGAGAGAGAGAGATGAGAATTTACAATGAAACCATCACCGGTTATTTCCGAAATCGTTATGATAATTCGTGCTTGTTTATCAAAGTCTAATGTGATGTCAAACGGGTATTGCAGTAACCAGCACGACTACCACCATTATAGAACCAGATGAGTTACTATATGTATACACCTCAACTTGTACACACACACACACACACACACACACACACACACACACACACACCATGATAATATCACTACAATAATTTATACCACCGCCGCTACTATAGCAACTACTGTTACTACTGTTGCTACTACTACATCACCAGTGTCGCTACCACCACCACCACCACCACGTATAAAGGTGTGGGTCTGCTTGAGCTGCCAACATATAAAATCAATAGCGGGGTTGTGGATGCAAGCGATGCATTTCTGGTGTGTAAAGGGAGGGATGGAGGGAGGAGGAGCTTAAACCTGACCTGTGATGACGCGATTCCCCCTCTCCTTCCCTCCCCACAGGCTCTTCTCTCCTTTCCCTTCCCCTGCTGTGTAGTAAATGCAACTGTTACTTTACCTTTGAGGCACGTGGTACTGGGAGGGGAAGGAAGGAAGGCTGCTGACCCGGCACTGGGATCGATGTTGTCACTGCCTGGTAACGCTGTGTTGTTGTATACTGGTAACCCATGATGTGGTTGTATTGTTAACACTTCGTAATGTTTTCAACTTGGCGTCATTTCGTAAGTTTTGTTGCGTTTCCGTTACTTGGCAGCGCGTGGAAGCACTTTCCATACTCTGTTCTGTTCCACTTTATGCAACGAGATGTGGCTCACTGCTCCTCCCTCATCTTGGCAACAGTCACTTTCCCTCACACTTGGTAACACTGTGTTGAGTTGCCGCAGTGAAATCGTTCTCGCGTCTTATTAATTTTACTTGAAGCTTAGATCCACTGTTGTCTGCCTAGCCTTGCCTTGTATGACTTTAATGTTGACATGGTAACACTCACACTTGTATTATTATTATTATTATTATTTTTTTTTTTTTCCGATTAAATATTGTACCTGTATCTGTTTCTGCGTCATGGGTAACCGGTATTCATTCATGATTTCTTTAACAATCTAAGTTGAGTTCATGCAAATATTCATGTGTTCTTTGCACACGTTTTAAAGATTTGTTTCAGTATCGTTGTGATATTATTCTTTTTCTCCCTGAATAGCGTTGTTCAAACTATTACTTCCTGATATTTAAAGTGACGTTAATCAAGGTTCCTTGTGTATGCTGTACGAATCTAGGTCAATGAGTTGTATTGTAGCAGCTTTACCTTCGGACAGTTATTCTGTTGTTGAGGTGCGGGTTTAAAGGGACGGTATAAAGGAAGTGGTGGCAAGAAGCAGCATAGGCTTGGCAGGCCTGCGGGCATGACGGCGCCAGAGCCTTGCACCGCCTTGTGGGTGTGTGTGTGTGTGTGTGTGTGACTCAGCTGACACACTGTGAGGCAGAGCGGTTTTATTTTTTATTTTTTTTATTTTTATTATTTGTTATTTTCGTCCCTAAGGTTAATGTGACTCATTCATTCTTATTTTATCTATTTATTTTGTCTAGGTTATATTCATTCGTATGAGTGGTCAGGGTTTGCGACAGTCTGTAGTTCATCATGTATTGACTCGGTTATCAATCCCTATTTATTCATTGGTTGCAACACTTTACCAATAAGTGATAAGTTCTGGTAACACCAACATATGTCGTTCGTTCATTTTAACCACATAAAGAAAATTTTGCTTATTCTGATAGCATTGAGCGTTTCTGGGAAAAACTATCGTACCACTAACATCAGCCATGAATAAATATGATGGCTTACTGGGAGACCTTCTAACACACTGGCTTACCAGCCACTTTATGGAACCTGATGAATGTTATATACAATTACCTGGTGCATGAGTGATGATCCTTACCTTGCAATGTTTGGTTTTGTACATGATTAATTCAAGTGTAAGAACGATAGAAATAACTTGTTCAGAGGCACAGGAAAGGAAATTGTAGAAGCAAAACGTTTAAATGAGATAATGCAATAGTAAGAAGAGTGTGGGAAGGAAAACTTGAAGCAAAATTAATCTTAAGTGCAAGAGATAAAGACATTGTGAGTGCAAATGGAAATAAATTAATAAATACGTGTAATTGTAGGGATAAAAACTAAATTCAACTCTAATGTTAGTAATAGATAGCCTTTATTTGATAACTGGAACCAATTGACTGCAGGAACAAAGGCAAAAAAAAAGAACGCAGTATGCACATAGTAACAATGACTACATAGATTGTAGCCACCTACCACCACCGCCACCACCACTACTGCATAACAATCACGTGGGAAACTAAGCTCAATTTAGCCTCACTTGAAGGACACACACACACACACACACACACACACACACACACACACACACACACACACACACACACACACACACATATTGGAGAGTGAATGGTGGACGAGATAATAGTTTCAAGTATACTGCCACTTCTGGGATTGATAATAAAAAAAAAAAAACTAATTCTAATATCTTTTGGTGAACTGAACAAAAATAATAACCCACATCTTGGAAGTCAGCCAGCCTCTTCCTTCTCCTCCTCCTCCTCCTCCTCCTCCTCCTCCTCCTCCTCCTCCTCTTCACCGCCATGGAAGAAGAGGAGGTACGCCCCGCACAGTGGTCATTCCTCAAGGTCCTTTTACTGGGGTTTTAAATGAACGATTTGACGACATGGGTCCTGAGTCCTCGCAGAACACACACACACTCTCTCTCTCTCTCTCTCTCTCTCTCTCTCTCTCTCTCTCTCTCTGTGTGTGTGTGTGTGTGGTTTTGACGTAGATGCTACAGGAGAGGAGGAGGAGGAGAGAGAGAGAGTGTGTTGCTGTGGGATTGCGTAGCCTAGAGGGATATGCCTTGCTTTGATGGGCTCCTGGTGGGTCTGTGATCGTATTTTGTTGCCTGTTCAGAGGACGTTTTGCTGTTGTGAGCTGACGTTTGTTTGCCTTAGACCAGCAGAGTTGTATCTTGTGTTGGTTGACTTATGGTGTGTTGTGTGTTTCGAAGATTGAGCCGGTTGATGTGTGTGTTGTATTGGCGTGTGTTGTTTTTTAATAAGAGTGAAAATGTCTAGTCTTTATTCGAACTTCACGAGTTTTATTGCATTAATTTAAGCTTTAAGGTAGTAATTAAATAGCTTAGAATGCGTCGTGGTGTGTGTGTGTGTGTGTGTGTGTGTGTGTGTGTGTGTGTGTGTGTGTGTGTGTGTGTCAGAAATGTACCATGATATATTGAGATTGTGTACCCTGTGAGGGGCCTGTGTGTGTGTGTGTGTGTGTAATTGGTGTCAGGAAGGGTTTACATGGGTTGGAATGTGTCCTGGTGTGTTAGGGGATCGGTGTGCCTTTCTTTAACCAAGTTTTTTGTTCGTATACTACATAACACATTTCATACGTACGTCACTCATGGCTTACTCTTCCCCCACTGAGAGCTCACTGTTATCTTATTTTGTCAACCTTATCTTGCTTTATCATTGACTTTTTTTTTTTTTTTTTTTTTTTTTTTTTTTTTTTTTTTTTTTTTTTTTACCCCCAGCGCGTTGTCTAGTGGTTTTTTTTTTTTCCTGCACCGGTAACTTCTTTCAATATATTTATTGTGTTACTTATTGAAGGTTATTTTGTTTGTCAAGGAAATGTGGTGCCTCGAGTTATCATTGTTATCCGTCTCTCAACAAGGACTGCGGCTAAATAATCGTGTTAGCTATGTGTGTGTGTGTGTGTGTGTGTGTGTGTGCAATTTCCTGTGTTTTACTGTTTTATTTTTATTATTGTTATTATTTTAAGTAGTAGTTGTAATATCATCATTCCTACTACTACTACTACTACTACTAAAAAGTGTTGTTTTGTCACTGCCTCAAGGTTCATTACCGTATTAAGTGTTCCTGTGATCCATTACCATATTGAAGCCTCATTTGCCTTTCATCTTCCTTATACTGTGTTGGTTTCATAAGTTCACGTGTCTATTGCGTTATCCTTCAGTGGATGTTTGTTCATTTCAGCCCCTCCTCCCTCCTTCCCTCCCTCCACTGCCATCCACTTCACTTGGAGATAAGGTATATAGATAGGGATGTTATCACGATGGTCTGACCTGCTGTGGACCTTGTCAATTGGTGTAACTTGTCCTTTAGTTACAGCAACGAATGATGATAATGATGGGAATTAGTTATTTTTATTAATGGTTTTTCTTTTCTTTTTCTTTCGAGTGCGTGCGTGTAGAGAGAGAGAGAGAGAGAGAGAGAGAGAGAGAGAGAGAGAGAGAGAGAGAGAGAGAGAGAGAGAGAGAGAGCACGAAAAACAAGATTCACACAGATGGCAACACTCGCCCTCCCACCACTATATAGATACTTGTGTTTGTTTGTTTGTTTCTTTGCCAGTGTCCCATATTCTGGCACCTTCCTCTCCCTTGTTATAACGTCGACTAAATGCTTTATTTTGCGTATTACTTGAAAGGGTGTTATAATATTAATTGACTTGGTTTAATGATTTTTAAGATATCTTCCTGGTTTGAAATTGCGCGCGAACAGTTATTAGACTTCCTCAATTTATAACGTTGTGGTTTATTTAAATGTTTATATATATCCCCATTACTGCGTTTTTCCAGTGTTCCTATGAATATCTTTATCGTTGTTATATATAGAGTAACCAAAGCGAGTCTCTGTAAATAGTGATTGTTCTTTATATAAATAAGTTTCCTGATGATGATGGTGGTAGTGGTGGTGGTAGTGATTC
>JAXIVD010005710.1:15000-27599 GCA_036785275.1 Cancer borealis
TTGTGACAAGTGATAGTGGTGGTGATAGTGATTGTGGTGAGAAGTAGGGCAATGGTTGGCCTGCTTTCTCAACCCTTCCCTCCCTCCTTTTCTTCCTCTCGCAAGTTTCACACTGGTTTTGATTATGAATCTCTCTCCTCTCTCTCTCCTCTCTCTCTCTCTCTCTCTCTCTCTCTCTCTCTCTCTCTCTCTCTCTCTCTCTCTCTCTCTCTCTCTCTGTTTCATTAATTTGCGTTACGGTTTAAAGTGTGTATGAGAGAGTAAAAGGAAGTCTGAATTGGTAAAAAGGGAAATTGATGCAGGAACTTTCTCTGTCAAGGTCTTGTGGTTTGAGGGCCTCAACGTGTGCTGAGTTAAGTAAGTCAGTGGAGGGTGGGAGGTGGAGTCAACCAAGGCAATCACATGGTTGTGGGGGGAGGATGTGGGGGTTCCTCAGGTGGTGGGGGGACTAGGCTGGTATTAAGATTTTGTCTCAACATGGACGTAGTATTTTGCTTTCACGAGTTATATTTTTATTTTTCATCATAGTTGTTTTTGTGGACTGAAACTGGAGGTAACACAGGCTCTTGTAGACCTGTTGCAAAAGGCCATGACTGTGAATGTTGGTCTATTCAAGTGGGTTGAGGAGCGAGTGGTGTTGTCTTTGTGGTGGTGTGAGAGCATGCATGTGTGTGTCTTCAACTGGTCCAGGTTGGTTCATAGTGAGGGCTGTGTCCTCCATGTCTGTCTGTGTCTGGTTGTAGTTGATTCATGTCGTGTCCAAAGTGTGGAGTGGTGGTGTGAAAGCCTGGCGTGTTCTGTTGAGAGGAGTGGCTTGAATCAGTGTTGAGTCTGTCCATTGAGTCACACATCTCATCTCTGTATGAGTCATGAGTTGCACTTGATATCATGGTGGTTGTGCAAGTAGGTAAGTGACTTTATCATATTAGTAACATGTAGTAATTGCGTATTGTGTACAGATCAGTGTGTGTAGGTGACAAGTTTAATGCAACTCATCAGTCAGTGTTGCAGGATATATGAAAATATAACAAACATTTTGTGAAAGTATTGTTACGTTGGTAAATAGAAAGTGACCTTATTACTCAAGTGGATAAAAAAGTTAGTAGGTAAACGTTTAAACTTATAAAAGGAATAGCATTGTGGTAACCTGTCTAAACTGCTATCTAATAATTATCTATGAGGCCTTTGATCCAATAGTGCTAAACTGCACTCTGTTTAGCATACACAAAGGAGTTTTAATATTGAAAATTACCTTGACATATATTCTATAGGTAAACAGGTGAACAGGGAGAATTAACAATGTATCGTTGAAAAACCACTTTTATTTACATTGTACCTAGCATTACTTTCTAGTAAATAGGTGTTGACATTTGTATTGCACGAAGTTTAGTATGTTTGATAACCGGATGTAGACATTTAGTATTGAGGGATTGCCAGGCAAGGTATGCATTATTAACGGTCTTACTGGAGAGAGGACAGATGTGTAGTCACTTGGTATGAGGTTAGATGGTGTGCTCCATTTGTTACAGAATAAAGATGACTGGCAGGTGGCATTGTGGGAAGCTATATAGGTAGCTAGTGTTACTGTTACTCTTAATTGATGTTATATAAGTAATGATGGATGCGATCTGAAGAGTAAAAAACATTTGCAAGTGAGAAAGTAGTTGTTAGTAAACTATACAAAGTTATTGTTCAATGTAATTGTGAGCACATGAAGCTTGTGGTAATGGGGTTGAATGTTCAGAGGTGGTTGTTTGTCAGCTGTTTATTCATCCTTAATTAGTATTGCATATCTGCTGAAAGACAGGATATTGCTCTGCTGCTATAAGTCTTATCTATAATTGTAGTACACTACAGCTGTGGTACAGACTCAGTCTTCAAGTTTAGCATTGAACTTAGGGACTGTGTGTATTCATAATATCTTTGATGGTCTGTTTTCCTTGTGATCCTATCCTAGTGGCCTGAATATAACCTGTTGTTGATGTGCAAAAACTTGGTGGGCAGTAAGGCATAATTGCAGAATAATTCTGTTCCCAGAATCTAAACCTAAAACTATATCCTCCGACCTGGAGTGGATCCTGTTTTGGTGTGCATATTGTTCCAGTGGTGTCACTGTGAGTAGTTGAAATAAAGTTGAAAAATATGCTTTGATAATGTTGGAGTGGGGCGTATGATCTTGTATTAGTAAAGGTAGTGACGTCACAATCCCTGCCATGATGAGAATTTCCATATTACGTACAACAAAGACTCTTGATGAACTATGGTGTTCTTTAGGTGTTGGAACAGGGTTGGGAAGGCTTCAGTTAAGGTGTGAATGAAACAACCAGGACTGCAGGTGCAAAAAGAAGCCTATGGAAGGCAACAAAACAGCCACAACAGTGTGCAAACAGAGACTTGAAAGGACACAGTTATCTTCATGACTAGCTTTCTGAACAATCACTGCTCTGTCTCTCTGAATACTAATATTATTCCATATATTGCTGCTGTCGCCAAATCAAGCTATCCTCCTCAACATCAACACCTGGTCTTGCTAGCACGTATATAGGTCACCTGTAGACCACATTTCTTCAGCTTTTAAGTAACATTAAACCCTATATACTATGGAGCTCTGTGCAGATTTCCATTCATTAACAAGTTTGAGTTGTTGATGGAAGTGAACAAAGTGTGTGCTAAAGTGGCGAGAAAGATTACATATTCATGCGTGCCTGAGTGAAGCTTTTTGTGCATATTCATCAATCTTTTGGTTTAAGGTTAAGTTGTTTCACGTGATTCTTTTATATCTGATGTAGTTTGTATGTTCGAACCCATGCTTATTTTGGAAGGCATTCTATATATAGCAGGACATGTATGAGACGCTCAACCTTCTCTGCTTCTCTTGACCTATAGCCACAATGGAAAAACTGACTCTGCTTCAAAGACTTGACCAAGGCCAGAGTTGTGAGCCTCCGCCACTCATTGCA
The DNA here is from genome assembly GCA_036785275.1 of Cancer borealis. Classification (NCBI taxonomy): domain Eukaryota; kingdom Metazoa; phylum Arthropoda; class Malacostraca; order Decapoda; family Cancridae; genus Cancer; species Cancer borealis. The sequence continues at coordinate 17,961 of JAXIVD010005710.1, forward strand.
CCATTGCTTCCCTTACTTTCATTGCTTTGTTTGCTTCCTATGCATTGAGGAAACGTGTATTTATATAATTTATCGTATAAACCATGGGGTAAGAAATTATTTAAGGGAATTATGTAGCAGGTTCTTTGGAAGTGTGAATGTCTGGTACAAAGTTCATGCTGAGGCTTTGTGTGTGTGTGTGTGTGTGTGTGTGTGTGAAGGAAAGCGAACAGGGATGAAGTAATGAAGCTCCCAGTGTCACGAGTCGGTCATGGTGGTGAGAACTGATCCAGGAAGGCTGTATAGGAAGCAAAAAGTTTGTAGAGGTGTGGTTTCCGCCTTCAGATTCCATCCATTATCACCTTGTGTAGCGTGTAGGAGAATGAATATACTTTTTCTCTCCTTAAATAGCTGCGTGTCATGTAAATATGATTAGTTCACTCAAGTGAAGAACATGTAGAAGTAATAAAGTTAGATCAATTGATGAAATGCCTATTAAAATGGTGCCTTAAAATTGCAATAGTAAGTACTTGAAGAGATTGTCTGACTACAACTTTCACTAGAGTATCCAATTTCCAAGAGGCTATCACCATCAAACATATATACACATATTTACATTTAAACAACTATACTATCATTCACACAAATCAATGAGGAAATTAAACCTAACTTATTCGTGTGTGTGTCTATATATATATATATATATATATATATATATATATATATATATATATATATATATATATATATATATATATATATTTGCAAAATTTGCTAGTACAATTGGATTTTATCTTGAGTTTGATAAGAGTAGTTTAACTCGTCCCTCTTCCCAAACGTAAACACTTTGTGCTGTCTGTGAGGATGAAGGTGAGACAGCAGACTTTGGGGAGGACTTGTGGGCTGTTGCATTGGATAGAATTACATGAAGGTCGTGTAGCTGGTCCTGTGTAGTACTGCAGCCTTAGTGTTGAGGTGATGGGCTGCTACTTGAGGCATTGTGTTGCTTTGTGTCCCCTGTGGTGCTGTACTTCACTTGTGTCCTATAGGTTGTTCACTTGATCCTTGCTCAGGACACCTTCTTGGTGAGAGGGATAGCATGCTTTCATTACTGTAGCTGGTACCAACCTAGCTCGGGGGATTATTTAATTTGCATTGGGTCCTGGGTTGGATTGAATTTTTCATGATCACCATTATCAGTAGATGTTGGTGGGATTGAGTCACTGGCAGGCTAGGGACCATTATATATCCTTCACTATCACAGTAATCACCATTGCCAGTATGGGAACTTGGGCAAACATTTCTTTGTTTGTAATAATTTTCAAGTATTTTTCTCAGTTCTGTGTAATGTGCAGTAAGACATGAATCATGTTTCCTAGAAAACACTCACAGCTCATGCACTCATTTTAGTTGAATTAATTATAGTATATTGCGGAAACATAGTGCTTCTGTGTTAGTTTTGGTACATTTAAAAGAAAAACAAAACATGAAAATTATTTTTAAAAAAATGTAGTGCCCTTAAAATTCTACCAAAGCTTCATAATTCTGTACGAGACAAGTTGCTATTGAGTTACCATATTGAATTAACCTTGGTTATATATATTTCTTTTAACGTTTTGCCACAAATGAGATCATGCCACTCACTTTTCTTAGGCAAGAGTCCAGTGAGGTATGAAGATATGGTGATTGAAAGACTAAATGTTACGTTATCCAAGAGTTTGTAAATTATTAAACCTAATCCTTTTGTGTTTAATTAAGCAATGTTATAATAGAACATTCTAAATAATGTTCAAAATGACAACCTTAAGATGATGCAGTTTGTGTAGATGTAAATAGGTAATTAAATGATATCTGTATGATTGATAGACAGGTGTAAGGGAGGAAGAGCAGTACCAATAATATTCTGTATTTGTATTTCAGGCAGTTGGTTGTGTAGCGATTTGAGAGCACACAATTCAGCCCAGGCCATCAGATACAGCAGTGGTTGGTGCAAAACAGCACCTGCGTGCGTGTGGGTGTGTGTGTGTGTGTGAGGGGTGAGCAGAGGGGAGGTAGCAGGTGTCTAAAAACAGAGGAGTGAGGCAGCCCAGCAGCTGCCCGCCCCAACCCAGTCCACAACTCTGGCAGGAGGAGAACAACAGGTTAGTATATTGTACTAATTTTTTAACACTAAGACACACTCCAAATATTGTAGACTGAATAGATTCCATATGATGGTACAGTAGCATTCCTGCAGCCGCCACCACAGGGCTGAAATATACAATAAACAGGCTGGTTTTGTTTTTTGTGAGAAAAGTATTTAAGTTTGATTAATGAGTTCTGATTTATAGCTTTGTTTGAAAATAAAACTTATGAATTTTTATAATTTAGAATGGTTTGCCACCGCAGCTGTGAGATCTTTATTGGTATACGTATTGGCTCTCGTTGTATAAGTAATGGTACACTTTGGTGGTTTTGGTACTGAAGGATAGGCATAAGGAGACTAAGGAATGTGTTGTGTCCTCAAAGGTGAATACACCGCTGGACTGGAGGAAGGTCAGTCAATATAGAGTACTGCACTTAATGGCTGAACCTGAACAAAATTATGTGCTGTCTTGATTAAGAACTTATGGCAGCAGTTTTAGTTTGACATCTTACAGATCCAAGTTGCTCATGCACGTGCACTAAGATATGAATGTAAGCTTATTGTAATGACATGCTCATTACTTATAACAGGAAAAGGATTGTTTTGGCACATGCTAGGAGTAGGAGGGCATAGGCAGGTAGTGGGTTAGGAAACACTGAAAGGGAGTGGGGTGCACTTCTAAGTGTGAAGGAGTACTGAAGTCTGGCTCACCATCAGATTGATCGGAGGATGGAGCGAGAGAGTAACCAGCTGGAGGCCGGGCCCATTCTCTGCCGCACTGGCTGTGGCTTCTTTGGGTCCCCCAACACTGATGGGCTCTGCTCCAAGTGCTACAAGGATACTCTAAAGAAGAAACAGCAGCCACCCTCCAGTGTGACCTCCCCTACCTCTCCGGCAGCATCTAGCCCTGCCCCTCCAGCTGCTGCCCTCCACCAGACTCCATCTGCTGCCACTACCACCGCTCAGCCCACGGTTCCCTCCCTCACGCAGGTCAGTGAAGCTTTCATGGAAGACTAGCATGTTTGGGAGCACTGGATGTTGATTAATATGCTTAGTGGCAGAAGGGGAGTTCGTGCCAGAGCTGACAAAAAAGGCCATAAAAGTTTTCCAAGTTGTTTACAAGTGAATCTTTTTCGAGACAAGAAACCTGAAGTTACTTTAAATGGAACTTTATGTCTGCCCTCCCTCTCAACATAATGAACTCCCCTTGTGCTACTAACAATGCTGCCTCGTTCCTACATCACCAAGCTTGGAAGAAACGTTATTTTTTTGCCTCTGAGCATCTCAATTGTGGGCATGTTAAATATTTTTTTTTTACGAAGAGCATGACCAACAAATTTGGATGTACTATAGCCGCCACCGCCTCCTGGACACCCAAGCCACAAGGTGTGAATTCCTTAATCCCATAGCGACCTACCTACCTCCCTCCCTCCCTCCCTCCCTCCCTCCCTCCCTCCTTCCCTCCTTTTCCACCTCGCCTTCTCTTTTTTTTCTCTTATTTTGTTCTCTCTCTCTCTCTCTCTCTCTCTCTCTCTCTCTCTCTCTCTCTCTCTCTCTCTCTCTCTCTCTCCCTCTCCCTCTCTCCCTCCCTCCCTCCCTCCCTCCCTCCCTCCCTCCCTCTCTCTCTCTCTCTCTCTCTCTCTCTCTCTCTCTCTCTCTCTCTCTCTCTTTTCTTACTCACGCTCAATAATTGTATAATTTCCTTGTTGGAAATGTGGATCAAAATAAATTTATAATACATATTTAAGATATACAAATTAGTGTGTGTGTGTCCATCTTTTAAATAAAAAATTATGTTCGAATTATTCAAAGAGAGAGAGAGCAAAAAAAAGAAAGAGACAGAGAATAAAGAGAGAGAGAGAGAGAACAAAAGAGATAAATCGAGGAGGAAACGGAGGGAGGGAGGGAGGAATTAACACATTGTGGCCTGGGTGTCTAGGAGGCGGTGGGGGCACACACACACACACACACTAATATATATTTTAAATATGTATTATTAATTTATTTTTATCCACATTTTCAACAAGGAAATTATACAGTTATTGAGCGTGAGAAAGAAAGAGAGAGAGATATGTATTATAAATTTATTTTTATCCACATTTTAAACAAGGAAATTATAGAATTGTTGAGCGTGAGAGAGAGAGAGAGACAGAGACAGAGAGAGAAGAAAGAAAAAAGGTAGATAAAGGTTGGGTCAAAGGAGGTCTCTCTCTCTCTCTCCTTTTTTCTATATTATACATTAATTTAGAGAGAGAGATAGAGAGAACAAAAAAGAGAAAAAGAAGAAAGAGGTTGGAGGGAGGGAAATCGGTAAGGGATTAAGGAATTAACACCTCTCGGCCTGGGTGTCCAAGGGGGAATGGAGGCTATAGTACCTATATGGCAAAAAAAATCCTAGAAGAAAAGAGAGTATGGCAAATTCCAATGAACTAGATTACCAAGGAATAAGTATTGTGTTGAAGCTTGTTTCACTTACAACTATATACTATCTACTTTAGCCTACATAATTGACAGACCATAAACAGGTATTAGCAGGGAATGGTAACCTGGACTATAGCTTGTAACACAATGATAAGCGAGTAGTGTTTTGTTGCTCATGCCATTGTGGTGACTCAGCAAGGCAACAGAACTGTAAAGTTTGCTTTACAAAATTGGACTGACTACAGATATCTATTGTTTAGACGGTCAAGGATGATGCTTGTCTCAAGTGCATGAGTTAATGTATTATCTGTCAAGTGTTTAAGTGAATGACTCTAGCATAAGTAATGTGTTCTCTTAGGAAAGCTGCTGCAAGGTGTGATGACCATATCAACCACCTCTCCCAGATGCATACTCACCTCACCATATTACTGTCCAAGCCATTGCTGCCACAATTGCCAACTCCACACTAAACCTTGATCCTTCATCTACGGTCTCAATTACCTACTTTAACCCCAGTCCTCATCCTCCCATACGTAGCTTTCTCCTTATCCCCATCCCAACCCTATCTTGCTTTTTTGCTCTCCAGAGTCAGCTAACATGTGAGAGATCATAAGTTTTTAAATGCCATGGCGTTCATGGTTTGATGACAGAAAATGGAACACACAACTAGAGAAGATAAGCTTTAACATTACTATTGTAACTGTACTTACTACCGTAACTGCTTATTGCTTATAGTAGCTTATAGATTACTTTTTTAGTGATTGAGTCTTTTAGGAATTAGAATTTGTAATCATCAAATTATGTTGAGAACCATAGCAACTATGAAAAATTACTATTAAGACAAATATTTGTTGTGATGACTGATGACAATGTTAACAAGTGTGTGTTTGTGTGTTCCAGGTGGTTGGGGCAGCGGCGGAGAAGCGTGAAAGTGGGGAAGAGGGCGGGGCGTCTGCCTCGGAGGACCTGGACCCGGCCAGCCCGGATAAGGATGCAGGGAAGAAGAAGAAAAACAAATGTCAGATGTGTAAGAAGAAGGTTGGGCTGACAGGTGGGTAATCTGCAGACATGGTGTTTGTTCTCTTGTACTAAATAGATTGAAGAATATTGTAAAGTATCCTTGTAGTCAATTATTGAAATCATAACATTGGAACTGGTAAATTGTCTGTATCTAACTTGTTAACATTGCCAGACATGAATACCAAGCTTGTTGTATGTGTGCATTGCATTATCGTTTGTGTGTTGTGCCACAGGGTTCACGTGTCGGTGTGAGGGCCTTTTCTGCTCCGTGCATCGCTACAGCAACGAGCACCGCTGCACCTTCGACTACCGCGAGCACGGGGCGGAGGAGATAAGGCGAAACAACCCTGTCATCAAGGGCGAGAAGATCCAGAAGATATGAAGCAGAGGCTAGCGGGCCCTCCCCCCTCCCCCCCTGGTGATGGCTATACCGGCGACGCCAGCCGGCCCGGCCTGTTGAGACATGACAAGATTTTTTTTTCTTCATTATTTTTCCTTGTTCTATGAATATATTTGAAAATAGGCCTATTTGTACAGTGGGGTCAGCGCAGGGGCGGGCGCCGTCCGCAGGGCCACGGCGGAGTTTTGAGTTGTGTTGGTTGGCTCTGCTGTGTTGTGTACGTGTGTGTGCGTGGGGGCCGCCGCCCCGCACCGTGTCTAGCATTACCTCATCGCGTCACCACTCACCCCCTCGCCTCATCGCTTCACCTCAGTCATCATCACCGTCGTCGCCGCACCCTCGCGCATCATCACATCCCATGTCGTCTAGTTTGTAGGGATGGCCTGGCTGGCGCCCCGACCGGGGTCCTGTCGGGCCAAACTCGGTCCGTGCGTCCTGAGAGATATAATAAAAAGTGGCGTTGTTCTTTCCGGAAGGGCGAGGGAAGGAAGCCGCTGGGGTGGACGTGGCCCTTGGGCTGCGGCCTGCCTTACCCCGGCCGTTGGAACCGTTGGCCTGGTCAGCTCCAGCGGCAGCGGGCCGTCATTATGCACTGGGACTCACTTAGAGACGGACTCTCGCCTTTTGTACCGAGCGTATTAAACCTACTAAATACTGCAACATTTGTAGTGGCTACGAAGAATGACAACAGTGAGGTTTCCTTGTTTGTGTGAATGGAGACTTACCTCTTACTAGGGCACCTGTGTCACTTTACCTTAACCAAACCACCGCCCGCCCTCGCCCCGACCGCGAGGGAAACTTGCCGGGTTTTTTTGTGAGAATTCTCTTGTTTGTGTTTTATTGCAGTAGTCGGTGCTTATACAGAGTAGCGGACACGCTGGAACATCAGTTTTAACGAAGAATAAAGGTTTAACGTGGCAAGCTCCTTACAAATGTTGCCTGATGAATGACAGCCATGTTTGCTCCTTCCATTTTAGTGTTTAGTTTATCATGCCAGTCCGTTGGCATCTTGTTTGTGAGGAGTTTGTTTCTTTGCTTTATAACTATTCCCTCTTTGATTACCATTATTATCAATAGTCATTGTTACTATATACGATTTGTAGTCAAATATGTCCTGGTGTGCTCAAATAAAGGGTACAGCTAACTACTTGTGCACATCCTTCCAAGTCGTCTATTCCTCCTGCAGTTACCTTGCGGACACAACGAAGGCCTTGTGTTGTGAGCAGGTGTAAGTCCCAGAAGGTGAGTCTTGTGAGGATTACGTGTAGTGTGTTATAAGTACCGAGGATAAGGTTTTATTGGTAGTGTTAATTATGATAAAAGTTTAAGGATTAGTTGAAAATAAAGACAACCAGAAATATAGGAATATGAAGTCGAGCGTTTATTGTTCACATAGAAACAGGTCCGTTACAATGTCCAAAGTGATAAGGATAGGCCTTGAAGATTATCAGCATGAGTGGAGGGAGTTGATAGCGTGTTACACACGTCTACCGGATGTTATGAAAATTGTACTGTGGGCATAACAAATTTATGACGTTTACTTCATTCTCATTAACTCGCTCATTAACAGTATTTAAACATTCCCTCCTTTATGTGAAAGAGAAAGGAATTGAAGAGGGTAAAATTGAGCTGGTTAACCCTCGGTGTGGAATAACTGAATACTAATCTTTACGTAGGTTCAAAGTTGTCTTGTCATGAAATTAGTGTCACTTTAATAACTAGCACATCCAGTAGTACTAAACCTGCAAAATAGTGATAAAAATTCTGATGGAAATAAAACAAAAATGAATAAAATAAGAATGCAAACTTATCTGATTTGAGAGAATTGCTCTGCCAGACGTAGGAGGAAAAACATGGCAATACCTGTTACTATGTTGTTTTCCTGAAGTGACTCAGTTGATTATTACTATATACAATTATGTTTTTACATAGTTCATTGTAAGTGGCACTGGATGGTTCGTATGATAACGTCTATATCAGTAGTGAGTAGTGTACGATAGAGGTCTAGTAATGATAACAGTAGTGGAATGGCGGTGAGAGTGAGTCACTGGAAATCGTGTTGCTTGCCAACATATAAGTTTTTACTCAAGCATTGGTACTGATCGAATTACATGGACAACGTGTAATGATGGAGGTGTATGGTGGTCCCCTGGTGTTGTGTGTGGCCCTGCTGTGTTGTGTCCAGGGTCTCAACACTCAAGACAACAGCTTAGTCGACGTAAGCATTTCATTTCGGTTATAAGGCACAAGCTGATGTTTTGCATTACTAAAGCCACTACAACATCCTTCCAACACAACACTATATAGATTCATCCACATGAATATATTATACAAGTTTATCCAGTTTCTTTGATGTAAGTAATTAGGTATTTTAGTTTTATATTTACATCTTTAGAATACTCAAGTCATATTTTTATACATGCTTGGTGTTTGACGTGAGTTATGTCATCAAGATTCAGTCACGTCATGCTGGGTAGGCTATTTTGGGTCTTGTTATCACGAGAACAATGACATTCTTTCAAGAGAGGGCGGACTCAAGCTACCTACTACCAACTACCAAGAATGGAAGTTTATTTTTTTAATTTTATTCATTTCAAAAGTGGGCATGGAAAATTAACAAGGGATGTGAAGTCGAAATAGGATCCGGTCCACTCACTTTCCTCGCCTTTGTCAGCTGCTAGGTAACCGAGTGTTCCTGATGACACACACCATTCCAATGGTTCAGTGGTTAATAATTGTTATCCGGCAAGGCGTCGGTTCGAACCTTTCCTAAGGATTTTTCGATGACAGGGAAAAGTTACTGTCTCTCTTGAGCAAGAAAAAAGGTCTGGGGGAGGGGGGGATGTGTGAGAGGTCTGATGTCTCTTACAGGAAGGGTAATGGCTGACGATCACGAGTATAGCACGTGATCCTAACACACACGTCAAGGGTTCTTTCATCCACCGACGCATGGCTTCCCATCTTGCCTGGAAGCATACAGGGTGAATCATGTCCTTGGGTGAATGACGTAATTTTCCGGTGACGTGTCCAATGTGTGTCGTCAGGGATAGCCGTGCGCTCAGCCGCTGACACCTGTGGGTCTGCTGTGTTACCAACCTCACCAGCGTTACAGATAATTCACTGAACGTGTAGTAATTACTGGCCATCTTTACTTACTTGAAACTACATATATATTCGCATCCTTCTCCTTTTCTCCAATCAACAATTTTTTTCTTTTTTGTTAATAAACGTAAAAAATGGATACTGTGAACTGAACGTGTATTTACAACCCATGCTTATTTAACCATAATTTGGACAAATCAACAATTACCATGCACAGACAAAATGTACAAGAACACACACCTCACGTTCCCTACAACAGTCCCGCAGCTTCGAGATTGATTATGAGCATAACCAGTTCCTGAAGGACGGCCAGCCCTACCGCTACGTGTCTGGCTCCATCCACTACTTCCGTGTGCTGGCCGCTGACTGGCCCGACAGGCTATGGAAGCTAAGGATGGCGGGCTTTACTGCCGTTCAAACGTAAGGAATTAATTCATTAAGTACTCAGCATTGTTAAACCTTAGTGTAGTGTTTAATTAACTTCTTAACTGGCGTGTAGGGGATAAGGGTAGGGATGGGAGAGCAGCTATCGACACAGTTGAGTAGCGATACCATAATTATGTATTTGACAGCTTGCTCTTGTACAGTACAT
>JAXIVD010005711.1:0-2500 GCA_036785275.1 Cancer borealis
GTGTTGTGTGTGAGTGGTCTCGGTCCAACCCAAAGATTGGTCAATATGAGCTCTGAGCTCTTTCCATAGGGGGACGGCCAGCTGTCTCGAGAGAGACCAGCAGCAGACTGTACAGTGATTACACACACACACACACACACACACACACACACACACACACACACACACACACACACACACACACACACACACACACACACACACACACACACACACACACACACACACACACAAACACACACACACACACACACACATACACACACACACACACACACACACACACACACACACACACACGTACACACCTTTTTTTTCTGGTCTGTAACCTCTGTCTGGTGTTCAAGTGTTTAGAGCTATATTATTATTTCATCCCCTGGCCCCTTATTCCCTTTTCCCCATGACATATTGGAAGCACTACGTCGCAAGAAACGGACTCATATATTCCCTAGAAAATTCGTGGTTGGTGATGACGGCATATACCACCAAAAGCAGTTTCGGGTCATAGTGAAAGTAACCTCTTCCCTTGGCCGATCAGTTAGCTTTCCGTTATTAACCCATAATGGATGTGGCGTTAACTTAGTGTTAACTCCGCTGTACAAGGGTTCGTTAAGGTCATTTGACAACCAAGTGAACACTTAAGATATATTGTCTTCTCTTAAGCCTTAATACCGTATGTATATGTATGTATTAATAAGATATGGATTGATAAGTCTATTATTTCATTTTTGCCTTTCGCTCCTCTGATTTTTTTTCTTTTTAAAGTGGTGGGATTAGGAGGAAGGCAAGCTGGGACTCGAGGCACAGCCAGACATAAACGTTGAGGAAGCCACTGCTGGGTCTGCTGTGGAGCAAAAGTATGGAAAGGAATTTTTTATAAACTAGAGATACAGAGGGGGACAACACAACTTGTTTGGGCATTTTTCCCGGGAAATTCTATTTGCAAGATTGGTCGGAAATTTTCAACTGTCTGGAATCTTACCTACCTTGGGAATGAGGTGAATGATAGCTCGTTTAAATGTCTTAGGGAAGTATCCGGTAGCAAGACTCCATAGGTTGAAGATGTGACTTAACCTCTCCATCATATTGGGTGGCAGATTGCTTAGGACTTTCTCGTTGATTTTTCTCTGCCTCGTGTTTGAAAATATAGATTTTTTACGTCACCAGGAGCTATGTTGTGGGTGAGGAAGTCATCCTGTGTTAGGCGGATAAAGTCAGCTAGTTGGAATGGTTGCAGGAGATGGTGTTGTTGCTGTAATTCTGCCAGTTCAAATTCACCGTCAAATAACTCAATTTCTTCTTCACTGATGGTGAAGATCCTTTGCAGATATCGGTGATGTAGTAGTTCTAGTTCCTCCTCCTTGAATTTCTTGTTATTGTTTTCATCAAGGAAATAGGCCACAGATATTGAGTTGGATGCCATGAGTCTATTTGTACTTTTCCAAAATGCTTCAGAGTCACGATGGTTATCTGCTGCCCCTTGTACCAATGAGACCCACTTGAGTTAGTATAGATATTTTCTCTCCTGTTTTATTTCCATCTCTAGGTGGCAGTATCTCAAACGTAGTTCTTGCGTCATACCCCGAAATGTAGCAAGCTGCTGGATGTTATTTTATTGGATGAAGAGTAGTCTAAGTGTGTGACTTATATGAAGGTGGGGGATGGTTCTGTAAAGCTACGGTCACACTAGGTATTGCTGACGCTAGCCTGGCTTCCGTTTTCCCTGGATTTACAGCGATACGATTAGCAGTCTGGTCACACACAAGTAGAACCACTAACCTTGTGGAATCAGCTGATCATAACAACAACACAAGCCGTTATGGAGGAAGCACTTCTCTTCTTCTTCTTCTGCTCATGAACATTTTCCATGAGACTTATAATAGCGTCATGGGACCAATGAATTGAACTATTTATGTTGGTGGCCTTTGTAAAGGTTTGTAAAGGTTATTTAGCCATCCCACCTGTCATCCCTATCCATACTCTGATCCAACCGTCTTTTAAAGCTACCTATTGACTCAGCACTCACTACGTGTCTATCCAGCCTATTCCAATCGTTCACGACTCTGTTAATGAACCAATATCTACCTATGTCTGTCCTGAATCTAAGTTTTTCTAGCATGATGGGGCTGTATGAGAGTTTGACGATGACAGGGAGGTGATCACTGGTGCTGATGGGTCCTGGCCTTACGTGCCTGTTTAATATGGCATAGTTATTGGAAAGTATTAGGTTTGGGGTGGTACTAACGCGTCTGACTAGTGTTTTTAAGTCCAGTCCTATTTGTCTCAGTTCATCTCTTTGAATGTTGTCAAACAGAGCTCCTCCAACGTAGTTTTCGTTTACATGACCCAAAATTGCATGACGGGCATTCAAGTCCCTTTGGATGTATATGGGTTTCTTATGACGTAGCAGCTGCTTAAATTCTTGCTCGGGTAGGTATGAACATCTGAGGGGAAGGTACATGGTACTAATGATGATAGGGCCTCCGTTTGTCTCTATTTC
>JAXIVD010005711.1:5000-25000 GCA_036785275.1 Cancer borealis
GTTCTCGTGCTGTCAAAGATAGAGAGGCAGCTCACAAACGGTACCGTAGTCATCTTTCTGCTGAAAATCATGCCCTATATATTTCTGCCCATAATCATGCCTAATCTATTTTTCAACTTCCTAAAAATTCTTTCATCAATAGAAAATGTCAACATCTTTCCAATTCTAACTCTTCTCGTGATTTCTAGCGTCTAGCCAACAATATTTCCTACAATTTTACTTCTTCATCTTTCCCTCCTTTACTTCAACTAGATGGCTCCACAGATGTCTCTTTTTTCTCTAAAGCTGAACTCTTCGCTCAAACTTTTACTACCAACTCTACTTTAGATGATATTGGATATATTCCTCCTACTTCTCCTCCCTCTGACTACTTCATCCCTAATTTTAAAAGTCTTCATTGTGACGTTTTTCATGCCCTCTCTGGCCTTGATTCTCGGAAGGCTTACGGTCCGGATGGAGTCCCTCTTGTTGTTCTTAAAAACTCTGCAACCGAACTCGTTGACTGCCTGGTCAAACTCTTTTGTCTGTGTCTCTCTACTTCTATCTATCCTTCTTGCTGAAAGTTTGCTGAACCTGTCCCTAAAAAGGGTGACCACTCCAATTTTTCAAACTGCCGGCCTATAGCTTTGATTTCCGGCCTTTCTAAAGCCTGTGAATCTGTCCTTACCAAGAAGATAATGAGGCATCTATCAGCTCACAACCTTATCTCTGACTGCCAGTATGTTTTCCGTAAGGCCGGTCTACTGGTGATCTTGCTTTCCTAACTGAATCTTGATCATTCTCTTTTAGGAAGTTCGGTGAAACTTTTGCTGTCAGCCTTGACATATCGAAAGCCTTCAATAGAGTCTGGCATAAATCTTTAAATTTCTTAACTACCCTCCTATGGATTCTATCCTTCTCTCTGTACCTTCATTTCTAGTTTCCTTTCTGACCGTTTCTGACGGTTACTGTTCTTCCCCTAAAACTATCAACAGTGGTGTTCTTCAGGATTCTATCCTATCGTCCACTCTCTTTTTATTATTCATCAATGATCTCCTAAATCTGACTCAATGCCTTATCCACTCCTGTGATAATGACACCACCTTGCATTTTTCAACGTCGTACAATAGACGCCTAACCCAACAAAAATTAAGTGATTCAAAGCGAGATGCCATAGGATGCCTAACATCTGATTCTTCACTAGTTTCTGATTAGGGCAGAGCAAACGTCCCCTCTTCTCCACACTAAACACATTCGGTCTATCCTTTACTAAAAATCTAAACTGGCAATTTCATATCTCTACTTTTGCTAAATAAGCTTCCAAGAATTTAGGTGCCCTGAGGCGTCTGAGTCCATTTTTCTCTCCCTCTTAGCTACTTGTTTGTACAGGGTCTTATCCGCCCATGTATGGAGTATGGTTTTCATGTCTGGGGGCTCAACTCAGCCTTATTATTATTAAACAGGTTGGAGTTTAAAGCTTTTCGTCTCATCAACTTTTTTCCTCTAACGGACTGTCTTGATTCTTAAGTCACCGAAGCAATGTTGCATCTTTATCTATTTTCTAGCTCTGTTTTCATGCTGACTGGTCTTCTGAACTTGCTAACTACATGCCTCCACCCCTTCCGCGGCCTCGCTACACAAAAATTTCTAATTCTTCTCATCCTTATTCCGTCCATTTTCCTAATACAAGAGTTAACCAGTATCTTCACTCTTTCATCCCTTACATTGGTAAGCTCTAGAACTCTCTTCCTTTGTTTTTCATGAGAACAACTGATAGGAAAAAGGAAACGGATGGATTAAAGAAAAACGTATGTAAGTATTATGGCAATATCCTCACTAGAATATATTTTATGGCAGTGTGTATGCAGTGTACCTAGACTCGTCTGCCAGCCACCAAACTGGCAACACGTGTTTTCCGCTCCACTCTCATCTTGCTAAGCAGTAGACACCTACACCCGCAGGGTTGTTTTTCTGCTGGTGTAGATCTGAGCATTCCGGATCACCCCTTAGAGACCCTTGACACACCCGACGTTGAATCCATAAAGAGTGGAGGGATAGGCCACTCCGTGATGGGGACTCCTAGTGGGTTGCTTATAGGGGTGTCAAGGCGGGCCATAGGAACTCTAACAGGTTAGATTTAAAACCTGTAAGGGGCAGCGGTGGAGCTGGTGTGACGTCCACTAATGGGCGGTCAGTATAGCTGGGCCAGTATAGGCGGGTAGTGCTGGGGTTGTGTTTATCCCTACCCCCTCTCGCGTCCCTCTGTCACGGTGGTACGCTCGCCACCCCGGCAGGCAGCCTTCCCACTATTCTGAATGGGGCAGCAGGAAACTTTTGCTCCAACCTACGATGCTGTAACAGTCCTGGAAGAAGAGTTTCCTAATCTTGCCAAGAGAAATCTCGTGGGCAAGGACGGGAGCTCTGTCCTGCTCCCCAAGGACGAAGTCACTTACAACCAGCTTAGCGCCATCTCCTCCGAACCGGACGCCACCTACAAAGTGCTCCAGCTGGACCCGTCGATGCACACCACCAAGGCCATTGTTATGGGTTACCTCCTGCAGATGCCTCTCTCTCTCCTTCAGCGTCGCCCGCAGATAGAAGAGGCCACCAGGTGTCTCGCCTGACGCTTGAGGGAGGAAACCCAGCAGGTTCTTGTTACCCTCCGAGATCCTCTTCCTCCCCATCTGTCCCTGGGCAACTGGGGGACTTATTACTTACGTTCCTACCCTCCCGAGCTATTGCGGTGCTTCAGATGCCATAGCTTCGGGCACCACCAAGCCAGTTGCACCAGACCACCTTTTTGCGGCATTTCCAGCGGCCACCACGAGACGAACACTTGTCTCACCAAGTACAAGGCAAAGGAGGTGGTAATTCACAAGTGCCCCAACTGCTCTGGACAACATCACGCCAAGAACTCTAGCTGCCCTGCTTGCCTGCAGCGGGTCAACCAAGAACGCGAACGGCAGGTAGCCTGAGCACAGCAGCAGCAGCGCACCACGTCTATCCCTGCACCTTCCGCTCCCCCTCCAGCTCCCGAGGATTTCTCTCCTCTACATACAGTCCAGATTCCGCTTTCTCCGCCACACCACAATTGCCCACACACATCCCCTGTCTACCCAGCTCCTCCAGTACTTGTTGCACAACTCTCCCCACTACCGGGCACACTCCAACTCACTGCTGCCGACCACCGCACCTTCGGGAAAGAGCTGACCATTGCCGTAGCCGGATCAATAGCAAAGGAGCTGGGTGTCACCCTCAATATGACTGCTCTCGAGACCGCGGTAGGCACCATCACGGACAAAGCCGTCAAGACCATCGCTGCTATAGCACAACAGAAGAGCACCGTGCTTGCTTCCCGTACCATTCGGGCAACACCACCTGTGCCTCTACCTCCTTTCCAGCCCATCCACGAGGAGCATCCAGATCCTCC
Source organism: Cancer borealis (assembly GCA_036785275.1). Classification (NCBI taxonomy): domain Eukaryota; kingdom Metazoa; phylum Arthropoda; class Malacostraca; order Decapoda; family Cancridae; genus Cancer; species Cancer borealis. The sequence goes on from JAXIVD010005711.1 coordinate 8,410, forward strand.
CTGTCTAACACTACCAGTCTCACCAAGGCAGTGTCACAGGCAGAGGTACATTACGAGTAGTCGGTCTCATCATCTGCCAGTGGAACTGCTGCGAGATTAGAAGCAAGTGTGCCACCCTCTTAGAAACAGAATGCAAGGACCTGCTTCACTGTGCTGTCACTCTCCACCTTCGCCGTCATCTACCTCGCTTCCGGAAGACAGACACCGTTCGGCCGACAACTGTCATTGCCTGCAACCCTCTCCCCCTAGCCACTTTGCTCCACATATTTTTTTTTTACACTAAAAGGGAACTGGCTAAGGGAAAACAAAAACGTAAAAAAAAAGCCCGCTTGTCGCGAGACCCTGCAAAAAGGACAATAGAAGAAACAAAGCAATGGGTGGAGTCCGTATAACATTAGAGGTGTCTGAAAGAGTTTAAGTCATAGGCAGATGAAAAAACAGACAAAGAAAGAGAGTTCCAGAGTTTATCAGTGTAAAGGATGAAAGAGTGAAGATACTGGTTAGCTCTTGCATTAGGAAGATGGACAGAATAGGGACGAGAAGAAAGAAAAGACGTGTGCAGCGAGGCCGCAGGAAAGGGGGAGGCATGCAGTTAACAAGTTCAAAAGAGCAATCAGCAAAGAAATAGCGGTAGAAGATAGATAAAGATGCAACATTGCGTCGGTGACTTAAAGAATCAAGACAGTCAGTTAGAGGAGGAGAGTTGATGATACGAAACACTTTAGATTCCACCTTGTTTAATAAAGATGTGAGAGTTGAGCCCCCCTAGACATGAGAGCCATACTCCATACATGGGTGGATAAAGCACCTGTACAGAGCTAGCAGCTGAGAGGGAGAGAAAAAAGGACGCAGACGACATAGGACATCTAACTTCTTGGAAGATGTTTTGGCAGAAGCAGAGATATTCTTTTTATTTTTAGTTTACATCATTAACCGATGGCGCCAGTAGGCTTATTGAGGCATAAATGGACTTGCCTCGCCTGTTATTTGGCATAGGTTTTCAGATTTTTATAGTGACGCCTCAAATGTTTAGGTTCTCGTGAATATATTGAGAATGTGTAAGGCTAATCACTGCCACAGCCTCAGACCCATATAAACGTTGTTAGTCCCGTCTGAGGACAGTATGGCAGCAATTTGGGTAGTCTTTGGCTACTCGGCGGTGATATCAATGAATGAAAAGTGGTCAGCGTATAACTTTGATTTGAACCCGGGAAACTAGGCTTGCATACCAAAGCGCTAGACCACTGTACTACCGCCACCCCGAATGAAATTGCCAGTTTAGTTTTTTAGTAAAGGGTTGACCGAGAATGTTTAATGTGGAGAAAAGGGAAAGTTGAGTGTCATTGAAGAAGAGAAGATAGTTATCTGGAAGGTTATGTTGAGTAGATAAATAGAAAAATTGAGTTTTTGAAGCATTGAATAAAACCAGATTTGCCCTGCCGCAATCAGAAAATATTGAAAAATCAGAAGGTAGACGTCCTATAGCATCTTGCCTTGAGTCATTTAATGCTTGTTGGGGTTGGCGTCTTTTGTACGATGTTGAAAAATGCAAGGTGGTGTCATCATCATAGGAGTGGATAGGGCTTTGAGTCAGATTTAGGTGATCATTGATGAATAAAAGAAAGAGAGTGGGTGATGAGACAGAACCCTGAGGAACATCACTATTGATAATTTCAAGAGAAGAAGAGTGACCATCCACTACAGCGGCAATAGAACGGTTGGAAAAAACTGGAGAGGGTACATAGAAAAGGATAGAATCCGTTGGAGGGTAGTTTAGAAATTAAAAATTTATGCCAGACTCTATCGAACGCCTTCGATGTGTCAAGACCGACAGCAAAGGATTCACCGAAGTCCCTAAAAGAGGATAACCAAGATTTAGTTAGGAAAGCAAGAAGATCACCAGTAGACCGGCCTTTACGGAAACCATGCTGGCAATCAGAGAGAAGGTTGTGAGCTGATAGATGCCTCATCATCTTTTTCTTAAAGAAAGACTAAAAGGCTTTAGAAAGATAGGAAATCAAAGCTATAGGGTGGTAGTTAGTAGGATTTGAGTGGTCACCCTTTTTTGGGACAGGTTGAATGTGAGCAAACTTCCAGCAAGAAAGAAGTAGAGAGACACAGACGAAAGAGTTTGATCAGGCAGTGAGTGAGTTCGGAAGCACAGTTTTTGAGAACAACAGGAGGGACTCCATCCGGACAGTAAGCCTTCCGAGAATCAATGACAGAGGGGGTTGGAAAAAGTCATGATAAAGAATTTAAATTTTAGGGATGAAGTAGTCAGAGGGTGGAGGAGTAGGAGGAATATGCCCATTATCATCCAAAGTAGAGTTGGTAGCAAAGGTTTGAGCGAAGACTTCAGCTTTAGAAAAAAAAAAAGCGACAGCTGTGGAGTCATCTGATTGAAGTAAAGGAGGGAAATATGAAGAATTAAAATTGTTGGAGATATTATTGGCTATATGCCAGAAATCATGAGAAGAGTTAGAACTGGAAAGATTTTGACATTTTCTATTGATGAAAGAGTTTTTAGTAAGTTGAAAAATAGATTTGGCATGATTACGGGCAAAAAAATATAGGGTATGAGTTTCAGCAGATGGATAGTTACGGTACCGTCTGTGAACCGCCTCTCTATTCTTGACAGCACGAGAACAAGCAGAGTTATTATATAGGGCTCATTTTGTTTTAGTATCAAAGAAAGTATGAGGAATGTATAACTCCATGCTAGAGACAATCACCTCTGCTATGCGCTCGGCACAAAAAGAAGGATCTCTGATATGGAAGCAATAATCATTCCAAGAAGAATCAAAATAGTACTGCCTTAGGTCCACCTACCTAGCAAAGTTGAAATGCCAGAAGCATTTCTGCTTAGGCGGGTCCTGAGGCTGCACTGGTGTGATAGAATAGGAAATAAGATTGTGATCGAAGGAGCCCAACGAAGAGGAAAGTTTAATAGAGTAAACTGAAGGGTTGGAAGTTAGGAAAAGATCAAGAATGTTTGGCTTGTCCCCAAGACGGTCAGAGATACCGGTAGGGAGCTGCATCTGCTACTCTAGGTCATGAAGGATAGCAACGTTAAAGGTTTGTTAACCAGACTTGTCAGTGAAAGAAGATGAAAGCTAAAGCTGGTGGTGAACATTGAAATCCCCATAAATGGATATTTCAGCATAGGGAAAGTGAGATAGGATGTACTCCATCTTGGAAGTCAAATAGTCAAAGAATTTTACATAGTCAGAGGAATTAAGTGGGAGATATACATCACAGATGATTTTAGTTAGAGAGTGACATTGAAGTCTTAGCCAAATGGTAGAAAATTCTGAAGATTCAAGATTGTGGACACGAGAACATTGAAAATGAGGATAGACAAAGTAGGAGGGAACAGAGAAGGGGCTGCTGTCAGTGTCACTGACAACTGTGTTTCAGTTAGGAGGAGAAGATGAGTTATAGTGGAGGAAAGATGGTGTTCCACAGATTGAAAATTAGATCTAAGGCTACGAATGTTGCAGAAATCGAGAGTAAAAATATTAGAGGAAGTGTCAAGAAACCCAAGGTCGTCAGCAGATGGGCGGACTGCTCATCTGTTGACGACCTTGGGTTTCTTGACACTTCCTCTAATATTTTTACTCTCGATTTCTGCAACATTCGTGGCCTTAGATCTAATTTTCAATCTGTGGAACACCATCTTTCCTGGGGACATTTGTGGTCCTCTCCCTAGATGAGGACTCTCAGGCTTGCTTTTCAGAAGTACTTTTTAAAGTTTGATTTGAAGATAGTGTGAAAGTGTAAGGTGCAGTAATGTTATATAGCTAGTAATAGAAGTTGTTTTTAGAGGGCAGGCTGCAGCTGCTCTTGTGTTTAAATGAAACACAAAGGGAGCCGGGAAGAGAGGAGACGGGCAATCACTCAGTCTGCAGCACCGCCTACATCCCCGTAAGTACGTACCTCTCCTGGAGTATTCCACCGGGTGGCAGGTATCTACTGCCTTTTCATAATATAGGGGGCTGAGGTATTATATATATAATTATCATGTATTGTATTTGCATTTGGCGCGCTCTCTATTATATCATCTTGTGACGTCTTGCAACACCCCGTCGACCCATGTGCCCTGTCTTGACCTCCCAGCCCGCATCAGTCGGGCACATAAATTACTACGGACAAGATCAATTCTCGTCACTCCTCTGTCTAGTTTTGTTGTTTATTGTATATTAAACCCACGCCACGTCTCGGAACCTTATTAACCACAGCCACGCTACCCTCAAACTCTTACATGTGGTGGATCAACGGTGGGATAATCAAGCTGGACAGAGAGAGAGAAAATAAAGAAGAAAAGTTTTGGTGCGTTTACCCTCACCTTTATCTCCAAGGACGCCATTTTGCAAGCCATTGTTTCAGCGACGCCAAACACCAACAAGCTTTGTTGACCTGCCCTGCCCTGGAATCTACATCTACTACTGAAGGTATATCCTGCCCTGTCTACTTTGCTACTGCTACTACTCCACCATCCATCCACGCTTTGTCTGAGTGTTCCACCTACTCCACGTGCTCCACTGTCCCTTGTTCCACATCGCCCACGAGGTCATCCTTTGTCTCTTCCCCAGCAACACCAACGAGGACTCTGCACTTTTCTAATTTAGCTGGATAATATTTTGGAGTATCTGCAAAGTGCCATTAATATGGTCTCCACTCAGGATATTCCTGACACACCTGATTTTATATCTCATTTACAACCAACCCAATTTCCAGAGTCACTGGAGAACCTGGTGGATTTATTATCAAAATACCGTAGAGTTATTGCTCTCCCAAGAGAAGCTTTGGATAAAACGGACATTGTCCAACATCACATTCAACTGAAAGAAAATACTCAGCCTGTGTACATTTCTGCCTACTGAATGCCTCATAGCAGGAAAGCTCTTGTTGAAAGCATGGTATCTGATATGTTGCAATAAGGTGTCATTGAACCTTCTGTCAGTCCCTTCAACAGCCCCATGTTTCTTGTCCCGAAGTCTCATAATGAATGGAGAGCTGTTGTTGATTTTCGTGCTGTGAGCAAAGTAACATTTCCTCCCCGTTATCCCATGCCAGTTCTAGAGAAAATTCTTCAGTCACTAGGTGACAATAATTCAGTTTTTTCCACTTTAGATATCTATTCAGGTTTCTATCAAGTTGATCTTTCCCAAGAAAGTAGAGAAATTACTGCATTCAGTATCCCTTCAGGTCATTACCAGTACAAATGTATGTCTTTGGGATTAATTGATCGCCTTCGACATTTCAACGTCTAATTAACTCATTATCCTCAGGTCCCTTGGGTAACACCCTATTTTCTTATCTGGATGACATTGTTTTATCTAAAGATGTACTTGAGCACTTTCAGAAATTAGAAAAAAAATTTTCTTGTCTCGCTGAGTCTGGTCTAAAGTTAAAACTCTCTAAGTGCCATTTTCTTCAGAAAGAAACTAAATTTCTTGGCCATGTCATTGATGCCAATGGTATTCACACGTCTCAGGACAAGATAGAAACTATCTTAGAGTATCCGGTCCTACTAATGTTGATGAAATTCAAAGAATTTTTAGCCTAGCTGGTTATTACAGACGTTTTTATCAAAGAATATGCGTCTATTGCTTCTCCACGTACTGCACTTCTTAAGAAAGCTGTTATTTAAAATTTTTCCACTGAACAGGAACATGCTTTTGCCACTCAAACAGGCACTCACAACTGCCCCTGTACTTGCTTATCCTAACTATGATAAACCTTTTATTTTGAATACAGATGCTTCTTATACAGGCCTCGATGCATTCCTCATGCAAGAATATGATGGTAAAAACCGCCCAGCTACTTTTGCATCCCGCCTTCTGAACAAGGCAGAGAAAAATTATTCAGTCACTGACTTAGAAACATTAGCTGTTGTGTGGGCTCTTAAGAAGTTCCGTTACATTATACATGGATACCTCATTGAAGTTCTCACTGACCATCAAGCTATTAGATATTTATTATGGAGTAGGCAGTAGACACCTGCCGCCCGGTGGAATACTCCAGGAGAGGTATTTACGGGGATGTAGGCAGTGCTGCAGACTGAGTGATTCCTCATGTCTTCTCTTGCCGGTTCCCTTAGTGTCTCATTTACACAAGAGAGCAGCTCCAGCCTGCCATCTAAAGACAACTTCTTCTACAACCTACATAACATTACTACACCTTACACTTTTACACTCTCTTCAAATCAAAATTTAAAAATAGCTTCACCGCACCCAGCCTCGGAGTCCCCATCTGGGGAGGGGACCACAAATGTCCTCAGGTCGGACTGCCCCTCTGCTGACGACTTCGGGTGTCTTGACACTTCCTCTAACATTTCTACTCTCGATTTCTGCAACATTCGTGGCCTTAGATCTAATTTCCAATCTGTGGAACACCATCTCTCCTCCACTAAACCTCATCTTCTCTTCCTAACTGAAACACAGTTGTCTGTGACTACTGACAGCAGTCCCTTCTCTGTTCCCTCCTATTTTCTCTATCCTCATTTTCAATCCAAAGTTGGCTGTTGCGCATATGTGCGTAACGACATTACTTGCTCTCGTGACCACAATCTTGAATCTTCAGAATTTTCTACCATCTGGCTAAGACTTCAATGTCACTCTCTAACTAAATTCATCTGTGCTGTATATCTCTCACCTAATTCCTCTGACTATGTAAAATTCTTTGACTATTTGACTTCCAAAGTGGAGTACATCTTATCTTACTTTCCTTATGCTGAGATCTCCATTTAAGGGGATTTCAATGTTCACTCCCAGGTTTGGCTTTCATCTTCTTTTGTACTATTGCAACTTATATTTAATATATTAATATGTATGTATGCATGTATTTGCAATACTTTGTACGTTAGTGTATTGACACAGGTGTCCGGAGATAGCTACAAGGCTGGGTGTGGGTATAAGATTCACTGACCGTGCTAATCCTTTTTGACCTCGCCGCCATGGACACCTGCAAATATCTTCCCTTTCCTACCGAAACACTTTGTCAGTCCCTAGGGCCCAGGGATTAAGAGATTTTCTGTAGTATCTTATCTATTCACACGAATACGTATGCTTCCCCCCGAGTCTTCTCTTGTTCATCTCGCATTTTTTGTTAGTTGTAAGTTTTGGGGCTCACTCCTGTCTTGGCTCGGGGCTGGAGCAGATGCCCTGACCCGGTCACAGCAAGTGTACCTACTTTTACTAAAATAAACATGTAGTGATACAAGTTTATTACTTAACCAGAGTGAGTGAGAGTTTGATGTGAGTGAGCGAGCTATTGCAATGAACATCCAACCCAAATCCACGCCGTCAACCTACAAACGTCTATTGTGAGGACGCGACGACCAAGGAGAATAGATACACCCGCCTTGCCCTCGACACACTACCATAAATAAGTCCCTTGCAGCTTGCAATCTGCAGGGTGGTGGCAGCGACCTCAGCTTGCACTGTGAGTAAGCGCAGTGTTCAGGCACAACACTTTCACTGACTAACCTGGTGAACAAACCTTCAGCTTTCCTATTCTTCCTGACCTAGAGCAGCTAGTGCAGTTCCCTACCCGTATCTCTGACCGCCTTGGAGACTCGCCCAACATTCTTGATCTTTTCCTAACTTCCACTCTTCAGCTTACTCTGTTAAACTTTCGTCTCCGTTGGGCTCCTCCGATCACAATCTTATTTCTGTAATCCGTCTTATCACTCCAGTGCAGCCTCAGGACCCGCCTAAGCAGAGGTGCTTCTGGCATTTCAACTCTGCTAAGTGGGAGGACCTGAGGCAGTACTATTCTGATTTTCCTTTAGATGATTATTGCTTCCATGTCAGAGATCCTTCTCTTTGTGCCGAGCTCATAACGGAGGTGATTATCACTTTCTCTAATACTAAAGCAAAAAGCTTTGTTCTCGTGCTGTCAATGATAGAGAGGCGGCTCACAAACGGTACAGTAGCCATCCATCTGCTGAAAATCATACCCAATATATTTCTGCCCGACATCAAGTCAAATCTATTTTCCAACTTACTAAAAACTCTTTCATTAATAAAAAAAAAAAAGTCAAAGTATTTCCAACTCTAACGCTTCTCGTGATTTCTGGCATCTAGCCAATAATATCTCTAACAATTTTACTTATGCATCTTTCCCTCCTTTTCTTCAACCAGATGGCCCCACAGCTGTCTCTTCTATTTTAAAAGTTGAACTCTTCGCTCAAACCTTTGCTACCAACTCTTCTTTGGATGATACAGGGCATATTCCTTCTACTCCTCCACCCTCTGACTACTTCATCCCTAAAATTTTAATTCTTTATTATGACGTTTTCCAGGCCCTCTCTGGCCTTAATTCTCGAATGGCTTACAGTCCGGATGGAGTCCCTCCTATTGTTCTCAAAATATTTGCTTCTGAACTCGCTCACTGCCTAGTCAAACTTTTTAGTCTGTGTCTCTCTACTTCTACCTATCTTTCTTGCTGGAAGTTTGGTCACATTCAACCTGTCCCGAAAAAAGGTGACCGCTCCATCCTTCTAACTACCGCCCAATAGCTTTGATTTCCTGCCTTTCTAAAGCCTTTGAGTCTGTCTTTAACAAGAAGATAATGAGGCATCTATCAGCTCACAGCCTTCTCTCTGATTGCCAGTATGGTTTCCGTAAAGGCCGATCTACTGGTGATCTAGCTTTCCTAACTGAATCTTGGTCATCCTCTTTTAGGGAATTCGGTGAAACCTTTGCTGTCGGCTTTGACATATCGAAAACCTTCGATAGAGTCTGGCATAAATCTTAAATTTCTAAACTACCCTCCTACGGATTCTATCCTTCTCTCTGTATCTTCATCTCAGGTTTCCTCTCCGACCGGTCTATTGCTGCTGTAGTGGACGGTCACTGTTCTTCTCCTAAAACTATCAACAGTGGTGTTCCTCAGGGTTCTGTCCTATCACCCACTCTCTTTCTATTATTCATCAATGATCTCTTAAATCTGACTCAATGCCCTATCCACTCCTATGCTGATGACACCATCTTGCATTTTTCAACGTCGTACAACAGACGCCCAACCCAACAAGAATTAAATGACTCAAGGCGAGATGCTATAGGACGCTTAACTTCTGATCTTTCACTGGTTTCTGATTTGGGCAGAACAAACCTTGTTTTGTTCAATGCCTCAAAAACTCAATTTCTACAACTATCTACTCGACATAACCTTCCACATAACTATCCCCTTTTCTTCAATGACTCTCAACTTCCCCTCTCCTCCACATTAAACACACTCGGTCTATCCTTTACAAAAAAATTAAACTAGCAATTTCATATCTCTACACTTACTAAATCAGCTTCCAAAAAGTTAGGTGTCCTATGGCGTCTGCGTCCATTTTTCTCTCCCTCTCAGCTGCTTGCTCTGTACAGGGACCTTATCCGCCCATGTATGGAGTACTGCTCTCATGTTTGGGGGGGCTCAACTCATGCAGCTCTTTTAAACAGGGTGGAGTCTAAAGCTTTTCGCCTAATCAACTCTCCTTCTCTAACTGACTGTCTTGACCCTTTAAGTCACCGCCGCAATGTTGCATCTTTATCTATCTTCTACCGCTATTTTCATGGTGACTGCTCTTCTGAACTTGCTAACTGCATACCTCCCCCTTCCCGCGGCCTCGCGGCACAAGACTTTCTATTTCTTCTCATCATTATTTTGTCCATCTACCTAATGCAAGATTTAACCAGTATCTTCACTCTTTCATTCCTTATACTGGTAAACTCTGAAACTCTTTTCCTTTGTCTGTTTTTCCACCTGCCTATGACTTAAACTCTTTCAAAAGAGGAGTGTCAAGACACCTCTCATACTAAATAGAACTGCCCCCCCATGTCTATATTTCTCCTACTGTCTTCTTTACAGGGTCTGGCGACAAGCAGGATTTTTTAATATATTTATTATTTTTCCCTTAGCGGGTACCCTTTTAATGTAAAAAAAATATTCAGTGATAAAAATTCTACCAGCACGACTTGCTAGATGGTTCCTTACAATTTTAGATTTTATTCCTACATTTACATACATTGAAGGCAAGTCAAACCTTGCAGCTGATGCACTGTCACGTAATTTTGCTCATGCCCTTCCTGTTACCACTGCTCCAGCAAACCTGGAGATAGTTTCTCAAACTGATGTTATTGATGCACAACGTGATGATCTGTTCTGTTCCAAGCTAATCTAATTTCTAGAGTCAGGTGATGATTCCGATCTTCCTGACAAGATTACTTCTCTATCCTCATACCCTCCCTTGTGTGAGCTGGAATTTCCTCCCCTGGGCCAGGTAGAGTGTAGCAACAATTTTGGCTTGTTAGCTACACAGGAAAAGGAAAAGGTGGTGATAGAAGTAGGAGCAGGTGAAGGGGACAGGACACCCAAGGCGAAGATAGTGAAGAGAAAGTTAGATGGGAAGGAGAGGAAGGAGGGTGGGAAAGTGAGGAAGGACAGGGAAGGGTTAGAAGGGTCGTAGGAAGTGTTAGTTCTGGGTGACTCCAGGATTAGGTATTTAGACGAGACCTTCTGTAAAGCCGAAAGGGCAAGGAGGATGACGTGTTGTCTTCCTGGGGTCGGAGTGCAGGACGTGGTAGAGAGATACAAGAAGGATGTGGAGGGGACAGGGAAAGAGGCGTTAGTGGTGGTTCACGTGAGCGTGAACGATGTAGGCAGGGTAAGGTCAGAGGAGCTAGTGCTTAGATATAGGGAGCTTCTGAGGGAGATAAGAGAGAGTGGTAGGAGGTGTATAGTCTCAGGGGTGCTCCCTTTACAGGGGGTTAGAGGCTGGTTGGTGGCTCTCACATGCCCTTGGCCTCAACGAGAGATTGATGAGGATGTGTAGGGAGGATGGGGTAGGTTTTATGAATGAGTGGAGCAGGTTCTATGTGAGACAGGAGGTGTGTGCCAGGGATGGTGTACACTTCAGTAGGAAGGGAGTGCAGGAACTTAGTGAGTGTCTTGAGAGGGCTGTTAGGCAGTCCAGTCAGGGAAACTAAATATTAATAGAGGTAAGAGTAATGGTGACAAAGGACGGGATAAAGAGAGGGAGGTGCATGAACTAAGTGTCTTTTATACAAACAGTAGAAGTGTAATAAATAAGATAGACACACTTAGAGGTATCGCATGTGTTGAAGAGTTAGATATTATAGGTATTACAAAAACTAGGTTAGATATTGCAGGCACACATTTCATACCTGAAGTAGAAATAGATGGGTACACTTTTTTCCACAGGGATAGAGTAGGGAGGAGAGGGGGAGGTGTGGCACTGTACATTAGAAACACATTAAATAGCTATGTCAATACCACAATAAAAACAGATAGGAATACGGAGTCATTATCGATTGACATTATTATAGGAGGGAATAAGTTAGTTGTAGGCATTATATATAGGCCTCCGGATTTAGGCGAAGCAGCTAGTGCACCCCTGATGCAGGAGCTTGCAAGGGCATCTAGGTATGATAATGTGTGCGTTATGGGGGACTTTAATTATAGGAGAATAGACTGGGATAGTATGACAGGAGACGGGTGCTCGGAGGAATTCTTAAATGTCGTCCAGGATGGTTTTTTCACACAACTTGTATGGGAACCAACACGACAGGGAAATATTTTAGATCTAGTCTTAACGAATAATGAAACTTTGGTAACTCAGGTTGAGATAGGAGCGATATTTGATGTTAGTGACCACCATGAAATTAGATTCAAGATTAATGCAAAGAGGCAGGTAGAACAGAACACTGCTTTAGTACCAGATTTTAGAAAAGGAAATTACCAGGCCCTCAGACATTATTTTCAGGGTATAAATTAAGAGGGTATAGGAGTAGGCAGAGAGGAGGATCAAAACATTGAGGTAGAATTGCATTATAATAACATAGTAAGGGAAGTTCATACAGGGCAGGAACAGCATATACCTAAGAGGAGGATTAGGTCAAATAAAAATGATCCAAAATGGATGAATAGCAACATTAGAAGGGAAATTGGATTAAAAAGAGGACTCTATAGGAAAATTGAAAGGGGGAGAAGTAGAGGTAGTAGGGCAGTAAAATGACCTAGCTAGGAAGGTTAAAAAGAATATTAGGACTGCAAAGAGGAATTATGAGCTTAGGATAGCTAGAGATGCCCAGAAGGATCCAAAGGGATTCTATCAGTTGTACAAGGCTAAAACAAAGGAAAGAATAGGACCTCTTAAAGGAATGGATGGCAGCTTGATAGAAAATGGTGAGGATATTAGTAAAGAATTAAATAAATACTTCTTGTCCGTATTTTCTCAAGAAGAGTCGGGTAGGGAACTGGAGCTAGTACAGATCTTTAGGGGACAAGAGGATGATGAATTAAGCGAAATAGCCATAAGTAGGGAAGTAGTTAGCAAGGAAATAGATAGACTTAAAAAGACTAAATCTCCAGGGCCGGACGACATTTTTCCGAGGATTCTTAGGGAATGTAGAGAAGAACTCGTTGAACCTATTGCAATGATTTTTAGAGAATCACTAGACACAGGAGTAGTTCTTAGGCTATGGAGGCAGGCAAATGTGGTTCCTATATTCAAGAAAGGAGATAAGGCAGAAAGTAGTAACTACCGCCCAATTAGTTTAACATCAGTGGTAGGCAAGATGTTAGAAGCTATTATAGCAAGGGCAATTAGGAAACATTTAGATGAACACAAGCTAATTAGACATAGTCAACATGGTTTTAGCACGGGGAAGTCATGCCTCACAAATTTATTATCCTTCTATAGGAAAGTATTTGAAACAATAGATAAGGGGGACGGGTACGATATAGTTTATTTGGACTTCAGTAAAGCCTTTGACAGAGTACCCCATAGGAGACTGTTAAGTAAAGTTAAGGCTCATGGCATAGGTGGGAAGGTACTAGAATGGATTAGGGGATGGATTACTGGTAGGGAACAGAGGGAACAAATCAATGGGAAGAAATCAGAATGGGGTAATGTCACTAGTGGGGTACCACAGGGATCAGTACTAGGACCATTGTTATTCATAATTTATATAAATAACTTAGAGACAGGAATAAATAGTGATATCAGTAAATTTGCCGATGACACAAAGATAGGAAGACAGGTAAAGAATTTAGACGATGCTAGGATACTGCATGATGACTTAAATAGGCTGTACGAGTGGTCAGAGATATGGCAGATGCAGTTTAATGTTAACAAGTGTAGTATTATGAGCGTAGGTAAAGGAAATAGGTCTGTAGACTACACATTAAATGACACTACCTTAGGAAGGTCATATAGTGTGAGGGACTTAGGAGTTCAAATAAGCAGTGACTTGCGACCCAGGGAACAGTGTATTATAGCTAGAAATAGGACCAACATGATACTGGGATTTATTAGTAGGTGTGTGACAAATAGGAGTTCTGAGGCCATTCTGAGGTTGTATTTAGCGTTAGTCAGACCCCACCTAGATTATGCAGCTCAATTTTGGTCCCCTTATTATAGGAAGGATATAGGCTCCATGGAGGCAGTTCAGAGAAGAATGACCAAGATGATTCAGGGGCTGAGAAATTTACCTTACAAAGATAGGTTAAAACGTCTTAATCTCCACTCCCTAGAGAGAAGAATGGCAAGAGGGGATATGATTGAGGTTTTCAAATGGGTAAAAGGAACTAATAAGGGAAACATTGATCAGGTTTTAGAATTTAGTAGCCAGGATAGGACACGTAGAAATGGGTACAAGCTAGAAAAACTTAAATTCAGGACAGACATAGGTAGATATTGGTTCACAAACAGAGTCGTGAACGATTGGAATAGGCTGGATAGACACGTAGTAAGTGCTGAGTCAATAGGAAGCTTTAAAAGACGGTTGGATGAGAGTATGGATAGGGATGACAGGTGGGATGGCTAAATATTGGATTATTCCAAGGCTGGGGGACAAGGAACTGCCTCTTGTAAGTCATTAACTGGCCTTTTGCAGTCTCCTCATTTCTTATGTTCTTATGTTCTTATTTTGCAAGATGGTATGTTATATAAAAATACTACCTTGGAAGGAAAAACTGACCCTAGCAGAATTATTCACCGGATGGTAATTCCTGATTCTCTTGTGCCTAAAATTCTTAAGATTGTACATGACTCCATTCATGCTGGACACCCAGGTAAAGAAAAATGCCTCTCAGACGCAACTCAAGTATTTTTGGCGCACTCTGCGTACTAATATCAACGTGCACATAGACCTTTTTCATACATGTGCCATTCACAAAGGTAATGTTCACTCTCGTGTCCCTATTCTGAGCTATTCAGTTCCCGCTCAACCATGGGATTTAGTGGCTATTGATCTGCTTACTCTGCCTCACACTGAAAAAGGTAACATATACTTGCTTGTTGCAGTTGATAATATTTCAAGATTTTCCATTTTAGTACCACTTCGAGATAAGTCTGCTGTGACTGTTGCTCGTGCTATTGTTTACAGTATAAATTGTCCTTTTACTACCCCTAAGACTATACTCTCTGATAACGGTACAGAATTTGTCAATCAAATTCTTGATGCTCTTTATAAGCAATTTCGCATTAAGGTGCACTGTTATGCCGTACAGACCCAGTTTTAACGGTTTAGTTGAGCGTCTTAACAGAAAAGTCCTTGATTTGCTTCGCTCATTGGTTCAATCCACAGATCCACAGATACAGTTTGGGATTTAAATATGCCACAGGTCATGGCTTCTCTAAATTCACAAATTCAAAAATCAATATCAGAAACTCTTCATTTTGTCATCTTTGGCTCAAATAAACGCCTCCCATATGACCTATTTTCAGAGTCTCCAAGTGTAGTATATAATTTGGATGACTATCTTAAAGTTACTGTGGCAACCTTTCAAAAGACTCATCAACGAGTTGCAGAGTCACTTTCACTTTCCAAAGAGGACATGATTGCCTACCATAACAAGGATACGTCATCTTTCCACCTTAATGTTGGTGACATAGTGTTTTCCCTCGTAAACGTAACATCATCCAAGCTGCAACCTAAATTCAATGGCCCTTTCCGAGTGATTGCTAAATTGCACGGGAATAAAATAAAGTTATTGCACCTTCAGTCCCTAGAGAAGTCAGTTGCTCATTTAGACTCCCTAAAGAAAGTATCCAAAGGTTTCGATTCTGCTGTGGTTCTACCTTACACCACACACAACACCACTCCTGACACTACGGTTTCTGCTCCTCCGTGCCCTTATTTTCTCCGCTCCAGGAATACCTGTACTTAATTTCTATGCGCCAAGTTACTCATTTATTATGTATAAATGTATTTGTTTATCTATTATAGAGTGCATAGTTTAGCATTTCATTGTTTTGTCAAGTAGATTATTATTTTTGCATTTATAGGTATGTATTTATATTCGTGCCATCCATCTTTATGTTTGTATTTTCTCACTGTATTTGTCACCATCCACGGGTGTCCTCGTTTTACCCGGCGTTTTCTAAATGGGGACATTTTGTTAGTAGTGGCTGAGCAATGTAGAGAGCTGAGGTATTATATATATCATTGTCATGTATTGTATTTGTATTTGGCGCGCTCTCTATTGTATCATCTTGTGACGTCTGGCAACACCCCGTCGACCCACGTGCCCTGTCTTGACCTCCCAGCCCTCATCAGTTGGGCACATACATTACTACGGACAAGATCAACTCTCGTCACTCCTCTATCCAGTTTTGTTGTTTATTGTATAATAAACCCACGCCACGTCTCCGAGCCTTATTAACCACAGCCACGCTACCCCCAAACCTTCACACTACTATGTCACACATATCCGCCTCCACGCTAAAGTTAGCCCGTATCCCTCATCCTTTTGAGGAGGGGTTGACATTCATTAAAAAAAAGCTTATATAATAATGCATCTTGAGTTGTGTTATGAATCCCTTGTACTTGCAATTCTTTAAGTTGTTTTCAGGTTTTCCAGTAAAAGTCAATCGTTAACAAAAACTATTTATTTATGTATCTGACCAATGAATTTTGAGTTGCATGATTAATTAAGATACCAATACTGCTACTATTTATAGTATTTAATTTCATACACATACCTTCCGTGTTTGACCCTTCAGGGTGTGAGCAGACCATTCCTGGTCTCTTAAGAAGAAGTATTCGGCACACAGTTATCACATATACAGGAAGGTAGAAGTCCCAGCATTACGCTCCTGTCGAGATTGCAAGGTCACAACACCTCGACTTATTCCAGTACCTATTTCATGTTAGGTAAACAAGGATTACAGCATTTCAGAAAACAAACAAAACTTGTCTTCACCCTACCTGGGATTATTAAAGTAAAAAGAGTAATATTGAAAAATAAGTTCTCCCTTTTTTCTCAATAATTCTCTTTTTTCTAATAATAATAATAATAATAATAATAATAATAATAATAATAATAATAATAATAATAATAATAATAAAAATAATAATAACAATAATAATAATAGTAATTATAATAATAAAAACAATAATATTAAAAGTATTAATAATAATAATAATAATATTAATGATAATATTAATAATAATATTAATATTGATAATAACAGTATTAACAATAATGATAACAATAGTTATGATAATAATAATGCTAACATTGATAATAATAACAATGATAATACTACTACTACTAATAATAGCAATAA
>JAXIVD010005712.1:5000-27578 GCA_036785275.1 Cancer borealis
CAGCCTCTCTCTCAAAAAACACGCGTACGATAAGTATATATCAACTAAAAACCAGGTTGACAAAGTTGAGTTTGACAGAGTTCGTCGCGAAACTAAGAGACTAATAAAGCGCAGCAAGAATAACCTTGAAGAATATATAGCGGAATCATGTAAATCTAATCCTAAAGAATTTTATAGTTTTGTTAAGAGTAAAAAAGCCCTTACCTGTAATATCGGTCCACTTACTAAAGGACAAGGAAATCACACAAACGACGAAAATGAAATGGCTACAATCCTAAACAACTTTTTTGCATCCGTATTTACAGAAGAGGATTGTTCATCGTTTCAACCACTCGAGACTAGAAGAACCGAAAACTTCTTAAATGATTTACTCATCGTAGAAAATGACGTTGAACAAAAAATCGATAAGATGAAAACTAATAAAACCCCTGGACCAGATAAAATTTCCCCGAAAATCTTGAAAGAGGTCAAGCATCAGATCAGTAAACCGCTTGCAATCATATTCAATAAATCCTTAAGGATTGGTAAAGTTCCATCAGATTGGAAACGTGCTAATGTAACCCCAATCTTCAAAAAGGGAGACAAGTCACAACCCGGAAATTATAGGCCAATCAGTCTGACGTCAGTAGTATGTAAATTAATGGAGACAATCATTCGTGACAATATGGTGAAATTCCTTGAAGACAACGATATAATTAAACCCTCACAACATGGTTTCCGTAATAAACGTTCATGTCTAACTAACTTATTAGACTTCTTTTACAATGTTTTTGACACGTACGATGAAAGCAGAGCAGTAGATATCATATATCTGGATTTTCAAAAGGCCTTTGATAAAGTTCCCCATCAACGATTGCTTAACAAACTAAAGACTCACGGTATCTCTGGTAGCATCTACAATTGGCTTCAGGACTGGCTCTCTGAACGTAAACAGAGAGTAGTCTTAAACGGTGTCTCCTCTCAATGGTTAAACGTAAAAAGTGGCGTACCACAGGGTTCAGTACTTGGCCCTATTTTGTTTCTGATATATGTTAATGACATAGATGATGGGATCTCATGCAAAATATCAAAATTCGCTGACGATACGAAAATTGCCAGTAAAGTAACTTCGACAAGTGACAGAGAAGTCTTACAATCAGACCTTGATCGACTAACGTCTTGGGCCAATAAATGGCAAATGAAATTTAACGTTGATAAATGTAAGGTACTACATATCGGAAGAAATAATGATCACGTTCAGTACCAAATGAATGGAAAACTACTTTCTGCAATGAACAAGGAAAAAGATCTAGGAATCACAATATCAAGCGATTTAAAACCCAGTCAGCATTGCTCAGAGGTAGTTAAAACCGCTAACAGATTGGTCGGCTTTATTGGGCGTACTTTCGAAAATAAATCAGAAAAAGTCATATTAAAACTGCATAATTCACTAGTACGACCTCATCTTGAATATTGCGTACAGTTCTGGTCCCCATATTACAGAAAGGACATTGACAAACTGGAAAGAGTCCAGCGTAGAATAACGAAAATGATTCCAAGGCTGAAAAATAAACCTTATGAAGAAAGACTTAAAGAATTAAACTTATTCAGCCTCGAAAAACGAAGGATGAGAGGAGATTTAATTGAAATGTTCAAGATAATTAAAGGATTTGATAATATCAATGCAGAAGATTACATTACTTTTGATCGATCAAATATAACAAGAAGACGTCATACTTTTAAGATTACTGGTAAAAGATTCACATCAAACGAAGCCAAACATTTCTTTTTCAATCGGATCGTTAACGTTTGGAACTCCCTGCCCGCCAATGTCGTCGACAGTAAAACAATTAATACATTCAAAAATAGACTGGACAAATACTTAGAAGCCAATCCGCAACTAAAACATTATTCGTCAACATAGTAAACTTTGAGCAAGTTCCTTCTAATGTACAGTAATTACAAAATCTCGATTCGAAAGGACGTCGCTAGGGGCCTGACATCGCTTGCCAGGTAGTAGTGTTAGTGACAGTAGTAATAGGCTAGACTAATCTAATTCCACGCATTATTTATTTATTTTTACTTATATTGCATGGTTGGCCTTCCTCTCCTGCCAGTCGTGGCTGGTGGGAGAATCCCTCACCCTTACTATCCTGTATCCTTCATCCCAGATTAGATAGTGTAGTCTAGTTTATCACAAACAGCCTCGTAAGGGCCAGTAGGCCTGTTGCTGTTTGTTCTTCCTATGTGTCCTATGTGTTCCTCCTCCTTAGTAACGAGATGGGGAAATCCGTTAAGATCACATACAGGACACGACCTGTACACGAATTTATTAGAGAGCGAATTACATCAACACGTTCATGAACCGACGCGCGACTTAAATACCCTTGATCTCATTCTTTCAACAAGTGAAGAGATAGTCAGCAACGTAAATGTTGGCCCAGTTTTCAGCTCAAGCGACCATCGGATAATTACGTTCAGCTTGAAAATGAAGGAAAGAAAAATAAATGACAGTAAGGAGAGGGTACCAAATTACCAAAGGGCAAATTTCACCAGAATGCGAACAATTCTAGAAGACACTGCCTGGAGTGAACTGTTGTCAGAGTCAGAATCAGATATTGATAAGTCATGGGAGGCCTTTACCACAAAGCTGAACGAAGCTATTAGAGTATGTGTACCGTATCGTTACAGACGTTCAGCAAGGAAGAACAAACCAAAATGGTGGAACGATGAGATAAAAAACAGCCTCTCTCTCAAAAAACACGCGTACGATAAGTATATATCAACTAAAAACCAAGATGACAAAGTAGAGTTTGACAAAGTTCGTCGCGAAACTAAGAGACTGATAAAGCGCAGCAAGAAAACCCTTGAAGAATATATAGCGGAATCATGTAAATCTAATCCTAAAGAATTTTATAGTTTTGTTAAGAGTAAAAAAGCCCTTACCTGTAATATCGGTCCACTTACAAAAGGACAAGGAAATCACACAAACGACGAAAATGAAATGGCTACAATCCTAAATAACTTTTTTGCATCCGTATTTACAGAAGAGGATTGTTCATCGTTTCAACCACTCGAGACTAGAAGAACCGAAAACTTCTTAAATGATTTACTCATCGTAGAAAATGCGTTGAACAAAAAATCGATAAGATGAAAACTAATAAAACCCGTGGACCAGATAAAATTTCCCCGAGAATCTTGAAAGAGATCAAGCATCAGATCAGTAAACCGCTTGCAATCATATTTAATAAATCCTTAAGGAATGGTAAAGTTCCATCAGATTGGAAACGTGCTAATGTAACCCCAATCTTCAAAAAGGGAGACAAGTCACAACCCGGAAATTATAGGCCAATCAGTCTGACGTCAGTAGTATGTAAATTAATGGAGACAATCATTCGTGACAATATGGTGAAATTCCTTGAAGACAACGATATAATAAAACCCTCAACATGGTTTTCGTAGTAAACGTTCATGTCTAACTAACTTATTAGACTTCTTTCACAATGTTTTTGATACGTACGATGAAAGCAGAGCAGTAGATATCATATATCTGGATTTTCAAAAGGCCTTTGATAAAGTTCCCCATCAACGATTGCTTAATAAACTAAAGACTCACGGTATCTCTGGTAGCATCTACAATTGGCTTCAGGACTGGCTCTCTGAACGTAAACAGAGAGTAGTCTTAAGCGGTGTCTCCTCTCAATGGTTAAACGTAAAAAGTGGCGTGCCACAAGGTTCAGTACTTGGCCCTATTTTGTTCCTGATATATGTTAATGATATAGATGATGGGATCTCATGCAAAATATCAAAATTCGCTGACGATACGAAAATTGCCAGTAAAGTAACATTGACAAGTGACAGAGAAGTCTTACAATCAGACCTTGATCAACTAACGTCTTGGGCCAATAAATGGCAAATTAAATTTAACGTTGATAAAAATAAGGTACTACACATCGGAAGAAATAATGATCACGTTCAGTACTCAATGAATGGAAAACTACTTTCTGCAGTGAACAAGGAAAAAGATCTAGGAATCACAATATCAAACGATTTAAAACCCAGTCAGCATTGCTCAGATGTAGTTAAAACCGCTAACAGATTGGTCGGCTTTATTGGGCGTACTTTCGAAAATAAATCAGAAAAAGTCATATTAAAACTGCATAATTCACTAGTACGACCTCATCTTGAGTATTGCGTACAGTTCTGGTCCCCATATTACAGAAAGGACATTGACAAACTGGAAAGAGTCCAGCGTAGAATAACGAAAATGATTCCAAGGCTGAGAAATAAACCTTATGAAGAAAGACTTAAAGAATTAAACTTATTCAGCCTCGAAAAACGAAGGATGAGAGGAGATTTAATTGAAATGTTCAAGATAATTAAAGGAATTGATAATATCAATGCAGAAGATTACATTACTTTTGATCGATCAAATATAACAAGAAGACGTCATACTTTTAAGATTACTGGTAAAAGATTCACATCAAACGAAGCCAAACATTTCTTTTTCAATCGGATCATTACCGTTTGGAACTCGCTGCCCGCCAATGTCGTCGACAGTAAAACAATTAATACATTCAAAAATAGACTGGACAAATATTTAGAAGCCAATCCGCAACTAAAACATTATTCGTCAACATAGTAAACTTTGAGCAAGTTCCTTCTAACGTACCGTAATTACAAAATCTCGATTCGGAAGGACGTCGCTAGGGGCCTGACATCGCTTGCCAGGAAGTAGTGTTAGTGACAGTAGTAATAGGCTAGTCTAATCTAATTCCACGCATTTATTTATTTATTTTTACTTATATTGCATGGTTGGCCTTCCTCTCCTGCCAGTCGTGGCTGGTGGGAGAATCCCTCACCCTTACTATCCTGTATCCTTCACCCCAGATTAGATAGTGTAATCTAGTCTATCACAAACAACCTCGTAAGGGCCAGTAGGCCTGTTGCTGTTTGTTCTTCCTATGTGTTCCTATGTGTTCCTCCTTTTCTTCCGTCCCTCGCCACCGCTAATGACGATATAGAGCCTGCGAATAAGTTTAATGGGAAGATTGATTACTGTAGCGGCTTTCGCAGGCTTCTAATTAATGTGAACTGTTTTACAGGCATGGCAGGACATGCTTCCTCACCGGGGTGAACAGAAACCCGTATTTCCCGATGACGTTTATTGAAGCTCAGTCCTCTATTTTCATAACCATATCTGGCTATGCCATGTCTGGCTGGCTCTACCATGTCATCGGGAAATACGGGTTTCTGTTCACCCCGGTGAGGAAGCATGTCCTGCCATGCCTGTAAAACAGTTCACATTAATTAGAAGCCCGCGAAAGCCGCTACAGTAAAAAACTCGATCACATCCTGCGAGTGCGCTTCTGTTGTCAGCAACATCATCCTTCCTTCTTGCTTTGACACATACATAATCAAGCACATAAGTAGTTCTTCTAATTTCTTTCCTTGCTCCTTCTGTTGTATAGTAACATCTCAGACTCAAGAAAGACCAGAACGGGTAATTGATCTCAAGAAAAACGATGAAAGACCAGTTGTAATAAATGAGGTTAAGGTCAAACAGTCAGTTGCTGGAGACACACACACTTTAATAGTACCAGTGTGGATGTACCAAGAAGGTAATGAAGGGAATAAAGTGTTAGTGTATGCATTGTTGGGAAATCAATCTGATGCTTGTTTCGTGAAGCAAAGTCTCTTAGATGAGGTGGGAGTGAGTGGACCGCAAATTTCTTTGCAAACTTCCACAATAAATGGAGAAGAGACAATTGTGTGTAATAAAGTCTCTGGACTTATAGTACAAGGCATCTATGATGAACGAGATATAGAGCTTCCACATGCATACTCTAGAGAGAATATCCCAGCACGACGAGATCAGATTCCTAGGAGGGAGACAGCAGAAGGGTGGTCCCACTTATCTCTAATTGCTTCTAAACTCATGCCATATAGGTCAGATGTAGAAATAGGACTTCTGATTGGAGTGAATTGTAATGAAGCAATAGAACACAGGGAAGTGATTTCAGGGGAGTCTGGAGAGCCCTGTGGGATAAGAACAGAGTTAGGATGGGGCATCCAAGGAAGGGTTGCTGTTAGTCAAGGCTTAGAAGATAATATCTTGACAGTATTTAGAACATTTGTACAAGAGGTCGAGATAAATCAGGAAAAAAGGGTAAGCTTCTTAGTCGTTCCATCAAGGACTAAGGATATAATAAATCCCTCCCAAGTAAAAGATATGTTTGAGCTTGATTTCAATGAAAGGAAGTCAGCTGATGTTCTATTATCGTATGAAGACAAGGAGTTTATGAATAAAATGAAAGCTGGAGTACACCAGCTGGAAGACAGGCATTACGAGTTGCCTCTTCCTCTTAAAAACGACAATGTCAAGCTTCCAAACAATAAAACTTTGGCAGAACATAGACTAATGAAGCTAAAAAACAGACTTGACAAAGATAAACAACACCATAATAACTATAAAGTGTTCTTGGATAATATGATAGATAAAGGCTATGCAGAGGTTGTGCCTAAGAAGGATCTAAATAAGGATGATGGTCAGGTTTGGTACATTCCACATCATGGAGTGTATCACTCTAAGAAACCAGGGAAACTCAGAGTAGTATTTGACTGCAGTGCAAACTATAAGAGTCAGTCTTTAAATGGCCATTTGTTACAGGGTCCAGACCTCACCAATAAATTGGTAGGGGTACTTTGCAGATTTAGGCAGGAACCTATTGCATTTGTTTGTGATATAGAAGCAATGTACCACCAAGTGAAGGTGAATCCAGAACACAGGGACATGCTTAGGTTCCTTTGGTGGAAAAATGGAGATACTAAGTGATAAAGAATCTGTATTTTCTCATGCTAGTAAAGGTTCTAGTAGACATTCTAAAGCATCTAAGGCTTCCTCTGCATCATTACTAAGAAGGCAAGAAGCGGCAGCTAAATTGGCCATGCTTAAAGCGGAAATGGAACATCATGATAATGTAGCTGAGGCACAGGCGTTAGTGGCAAAGAGTACAGCAGAGGCACAGGCTTTAATGGCAAGGAGTACAGCTGAATTAGCCAAAAGAGAAAAAATGAGAGACATAGCAGCTGCCAGTGCAGAACTTGAAGCTATAAATGAAGTTGAAGAGGATGATAGAGGGATGCTTCCAAGTGATGATGAAAGTGTAGGGAGGCAACAACATCTTCAACAATATTTAGAGGTACAAAGCAAAGATGTATCGTCACTGCAGTCTGATTCAGAGGTAGATGAAGCCATGCCTCATAAATGTGTTACTTTCTTCCTTCCTCCCTTCCTTCCTTCATTAAATCAGTATTACAATGCTCTCTCTCTCTCTCTCTCTCTCTCTCTCTCTCTCTCTCTCTCTCTCTCTCTCTCTCTCTCTCTCTCTCTCTCTCTCTCTCTCTCTCTCTCTCTCTCTCTCTCTCTCTCTCTCTCTCTCTCTCTCTCTCTCTCTCTCTCTCTCTCTCTCTCTCTCTCTCTCTCTCTCAAAATAAGGAGGTTTGGTCTTGCAAATACTTTACGGAAATAATTAGATGGAGGAAGAGTAAAAAGATAAAGAAAGAAAGAAAGAATAAGAGGGAAAATAGATAAGAAATGAGGGATAAAAAAAGGACGATTGACAATGATAATGAAAATAAAGAAAGGAGGAAAATAAGGAAAAAAAAGAAAGGCATAGAAACACAGTAAATTAACAGGGAAAGAAAATAGATAAATATATTATGAAAGAAAGAAAAGGAAAGAAAAAATACAAAAAAAAATTGATAAATGCATAATAAAAAATAATTAACGAATGAATAACATACGAAAGGATGAATGAAAGAAAAATATTATGATTGTATATAAAAAAAAATCTATAAATTAATGAGTTAATGAATGAATTAAGGAAGAATGAATGAATGAATAAATTAATGAAAATAAATGATAAACAGTACGACCAAAAAAAATGTGACGGTTTATTTCTATCTGCCTGTCCATTCTTTTTTTTTCTCTTTCTTTCTTTACTCCTGTATTTTTTTTTTTTCATTCATTCTTCCTTTCTTTCTGTCTTTCTTGCTTTTTTCTTTCTTTCTTTGTCATTTTTCTTTCTTTCTACAGATTTTTATTGACTCTTATTTACATATGGTTTGGGATAAGTCAATAATGATGATGATAATAATAATAATAATAATAATAATAATAATAATAATAATAATAATAATAATAATAATAATAATAATAATAATAATAATAAGAAGAAGAAGAAGAAGAAGAAGAAGAAGAAGAAAAAAAAAAAGCATAAATAGAAGAAAGCAAAAATAGAGAGAAGGGCAGAAGATGCATGAAAATTAGTGCGTGAATATATATATATATATATACATAATACAAACAAACATGTATACAAACATACATTCATACATACATTCATTCATACATACATACATGCATATAAACATACATTATAAACATACATACATACACACACCCACAGTATCATAACTTAGTCAAATATCAACACAAAAGCACACAAATTATATATCATAAACAATGACAAATTATAAAAAAAAAAACGGAAAAAATTCAGCAAACAGAAATAAACTAATAAACTACAATAGACAGCCAGACAGACAGACAGCCAGACAGACAGACAGCCAGACAGACAGTCAGATACACAGACAGACAGACAGACAGGCAAGCAGACAGACAGATAGCCAGACAGACAGATAGTCAGACAGACAGACAGACAGATACATCCAGACAGACAGACAGACAGCCAGACAGACAGACAGACAGACAGACATATAAGCAAAACACACAAAAAAGTATATACATGATACATAAAAACCAACAAAATCAAATAAAAAACATATATATAAAACCATTACAAAACAAACAAACAAACAAACAGAAGCCATTGGTGGGCCATTGCCGAATAAATATTTTCCTTTTTTCCTTTTTTTCCTTTCGATCTCACGTAAAATATACCAGCGGGACCCACATCCTTCCCTGAGCTCATTTTTCTTTCTTTCCTTCTTTTTTTACCTTTGCCTGATAGAGCTGGAGGAGGAGGAGGAGGAGGAGGAGGAGGAGGAGGAGGAGGAGGAGGAGGAGGAGGAGAAGGAGGAGGAGGAGGAGGAGGAGGAGGAGGAGGAGGAGAGCTGAGTGTGGTGGGGAAGCAATGTAAGGGATGAAAAGGTGGTGATGGGAAGTGGTTGTGGTGGTGGTGATGGTGGTGGTGGTGGTGGTGGTGGTGGTGGTGGTGGTGGTGGTGGTGGTGGTGGTGGTGGTGGTAATAGGAAGCGAAGATAGATGAGATTTATAGTCTATTCATTGTTTTTCTTCCGTTTCGCTCAGTGGCTTTGAAGGAGAAGAGGAAAGAAGGAAGGAAAGAAGGAAGGAAGGAAGAAAGGGTGGAGGGTTCAAGAAGACAGGAGGAGATGGAGAAGAGGGGATAAGAAAGAATAGGTATAAAGGAGGAGGAGGAGGAGGAGGAGGAGGAGGAGGAGGAGGAGGAGGAGGAGGAGGAGGAGGAGGAGGAGGAGGAGGAGGAGGGAAAACAGTAGATGATAGTTGAGAAGAGGAAGAGGAGAAGGAAGAGGAAAGACAACTGGTGATAGTTAAGGGAAGAAGGAAGAAGAGGAGTAATGATGGGTGGGAAGGAGGAGAGGGGAAGAGGATGGAATAAGGACAAAGAGAGAGAGGAAGGAGGATGGATGGGAGGATAGAGAGAAGATATAAAATGGAAGAGGAATGTGTATGAGGAGGAGAGGAAGAGGAGAATGAGGAAGTGCTGGAGGAAAGGGTTGTACATGAGAAATACTTGAGGAGGAGGAGGAGGAGGAGGAGGAGGAGGAGGAGGAGGGAGAAAGTAATTTGTCGAACGTGATAAACGAGATACAGTAATTATAATGATTTTTTTTCCTTCCCCCCCCCCCCCCCCCCCCCCCCACACACACACACACACACACACACACTTGCATGCTTGTAAAGTTTCTTACCACCACTTTGCGGAGAGACGAGGCATTATTTTTTACGGTCTCTCTCTCTCTCTCTCTCTCTCTCTCTCTCTCTCTCTCTCTCTCTCTCTCTCTCTCTCTCTCTCTCTCTCTCTCTCTCTCTCTCTCTCTCTCTCTCTCTCTCCTCTCTCCCTCTCCCTCTCCCTCCCTCTCCCTCTCCCTCTCCCTCTCTCTCTCTCTCTCTCTCTCTCTCTCTCTCTCTCTCTCTCTCTCTCTCTCTCTGCAGCAGGTGTCTTCTCGTGCCTGTATCTTTTCTCCGATAAGACACCAATTGTGCGCACTCTGCAACGGTCGACCTTCCTTTGTTTTTTCCCACCTTCCTTCGGCTTCAAGCACGGTGCACCTGGTCAGCTCATGAATAAAATCGTCCTTCGTTTATTTGGGATTCTGCTTCTCTGTCTTTTCGCAGCGGTATTTATTAGTTTATTTATTCATCTTTCCTTTTCTTTATCCATCTTGCAACCACTGAATTTGAGACTTAAACGTAAATGAAAAGAAAAAATATGGTTCTGTTTTTATGTGGGATATTTTGTGTTTTTAACGTGAATGAGGTTGTACTAATAGTACTTTTTGTGGTCATTCCAGTTTTTTTTCTTCAGTAGTAACATTAGCGACCTTGTATGTGCCTCAACGAGGTTATTTTGTAGCTCTATAGATAATGGCTTTTTGATGTAGGAAGCTAAAATGGGTATGAAATGAAAAGAAGCATTTTATTATCTCTTCCTCTTAATTTTTTTGTCTTTCCTTTTTTCTGAATCAATGTTGTGTTCTTTTGGAAATGTAATCAACTCAAGTTTGTCTTCATTTGTCCTTGTGTATCTGTGTGCTTTAAGTTTAGTAGGTAATGAAGTACAGTGTTACATTATCTAGCATTGAATCGTGTTATAGAACCACACAGAGAGAGAAGGTTACGTAGAAGGTAAGATTATTATGATAGTTTCGTGGGTTTTATCTCGTCCACACTCCAGTTTTACTACGTCCTCCAGACTACTATTTCTCCTCTATACTACATCTTGGGCTGCACTAACACGGCAGTACTAGGGTGAGTTGATGTTATTCTGCCACACTATATACTGGCCTGCAGATATGTCTTACTGTCTGTCTGCCTCCGTATATCTGCCTTTTTATCTCTCCGTCTGCTTGCCCTCCTTACCTGATTATCTGTTTGTCTATTGTCTATCTGTCTGCTTTTCTATCTTCCTGTCTATCTCTCTACCTGCCTGTCTGCTTCTCTGCCTGTCTACATGTTTATATCTCTATTTGTCTATCTGCCTACCTGCCTTTCTATATGTCTGTCTATTTCTGTCTGCCTACCTTCCTGTCTCTCTGTCTAACTGCGTGTCACTCTCTTTACTTGTCTATCTCTGTTTGTCTGTCTACCTGTCTATGAGCATGTCTGTCTTTCTGCTTGCCTACCTCTCAGTCTCAATGCGTGTCAATTTATCTGCCTGTCCATCTCTATTTTTCTATTTATCTGTCTATCTGCCTGCCTGTCTCCCCGTTCGCCTTGAAGTCACACAAAACCATCACATTATCGTCACGAAAAAATAATTAATCAACACCACCAAATGCTCGTGTCAAAGAAAACGGGAAGGTGGATGGTGACGATTCATAGCAGATAATACGTGAAAAATATCGTAATAACTATCATCTTATGTCTTAGCGGGAGCTAATACAAAATAAAGAATACAAATAATATACTAAATAATATTCGAATTAGCGACGTTGTGGTTAAATATATAGAATACATATATAACGTGACGAGAGGAAAAACAACAATAAAAGGGGAAGCCAGAGAGGGGAAAGAGGGAAAGGAGGGAGGGAGGAAGTGTTGGATTGTAGGGTAGAGATGGGAAGAGGAAATTAGAGAAGGATGAATAATGGAAAGAAATGTAATAGTTAAAGGAAGGAAGTGACAGTTTAAAGAGAGGAGCTAAAGAAGGAAGGAAGGAAGGAAGGGAAGTTGTGGAGGAAGATAGGAAGGATGGAGAAAGGAGAGTGTGTGTGAGGAAGGATTGGGTGAGAAGGGAAGGATGGTGTGAATGAAGCGGAGGAAAGGAGGAAGAGAAAGGAAGAGAAGGAGGGAGGGAGGAAGAGAGGAAGGGAGTGAGGGAGAGATAGATGAATGAAGGGATGACAGGGTGGGCGGGAAGACTGACAACCTAAATCCACCCTTACACACACACACACACACACACACACACACACACACACACACACACACGCACACGCACACGCACACGCATACGCACATGCACACGCACACGCACACGCACACGCACACGCACACACACACACACACACACACACTCTGGGTCACACTTCACACCTGGAATTAGGAGCTGAAGCCACACCTGTGAACGTGTCGTGAATTTGGTGGTGAAGATATTACCTTCCCGCCGCCTGAGGTGTGGAAACGCACCAGAACGAAAATACGACACTCTCAAAAAAGCCACCAAGCCACATAACACCTCTCCTAACCTAACCTAACACAATGTAGCAGAATGGTAACCAAAACAACACGAGGCAAAATAGAAGCTGCTGGACTCTTCTAAAATTATAACGAGAAAATACAATGACGTCAGATAATACATGAAAAAAAAATTGAAGAAGATGCAAGAATACAACTATGAGGCACAACACAGCTGTACGTATGTGTGACTTTCCATAGCTTTCAAGTTTTGTCATGAGGAAGAACATAACATCACATCACATAACATAAGAATCACTCACGTTTCATCCTTCCACAAATCTGTACACATTGAACAACCAGCACAGGAAGGAGATATGCTTGGCCAAGAATTATTAGTAGAAAATCACAACGTGGATGCAGGAACCGTGTACTGCAAGACTGGACATGTGTCGGGGAGGAGAGTGAGGGTGGCGGGGCGGGACGGTGGGGCATCGGACGTGTGGCGTGTGGTGTGTTGACTGTGACAGAGCGAGAGAGTGAAGCCACGACCCAATAACCCATAGAATTCGCTGTTTTTTTTCTTTCTTAATTTTATCAGTTGTGAGGAGAGTGTAGAGGAAAAGTCAAAGTAATTATTTTTTGGACTGCGTAGGACAACAAATAACGAAGCACCGAGTCCACACGCAGATTCGCAAGAGTAGCAACAACAGTCTCCATTTGGTATGTTTTGTCTTCTTCAGGACGTGTAAGAGGCGATGACTGACACTGATTTCATGACAAACAGAAGCAACAGGTGGTTTTTTTTTCTGTGTGTGTGTGTGTGTGTGTGTGTGTGTGTGTGTGTGTGTGTGTGTGTGTGTGTGTGTGTGTGTGTGTGTGTGTGTGTGTGTGTGTGTGTGCGTGCGTGCGTGCGTGCGTGCGTGCGTGCGTGCGTGCGTGCGTGCGTGGGTGGGTGGGTGGGTGGGTGGGTGGGTGGGTGGGTGGGTGGGTGGGTGGGTGGGTGGGTGGGTGGGTGGGTGTGTGTGTGTGTGTGTGTGTGTGTGTGTGTGTATGTGTGTGTGTGTGTGTGTGTGTGTGTGTGTGTGTGTGTGTGTGTGTGTGTGTGTGTGTGTGTGTGTGTGTGTGTGTGTGTGTGTGTGTGTGTGTGTGATTCTGTGTGTGCGTGCGTGCTTCCTGTCATCCGGTGAACGATATAAATGAAAAGGCCAACAAAAAAAAAATCGTTTTCCATTTTTTTCTTTTACGTTGCACCTACCGTGAGTAAAGTAACAAAATAAATATACATAAAATAAGTGTATGTATACTTTAAAAAATCTTTATCTTTCACTTCTCCGATAAAAGAATAAAAATTATTCTCTCCCTTCACTTAATTCATTCCTACGTTGCAAGTCCCCAGCATTACAAGACTCAGGAGCCAGCAAGCAACAGGTCAACATACTCCGAGCGTGTGTAGTGGTAGTTTCTTTAACGATGGATCGGTAATACTCGTTTTTCGCGGCTGTTGAGTCATTGCTTAAATCTGGCCTCACCTTGCATGTATGTATTGTCATGCCCCCACTCCAACAACAAACCTTTCCTTCTCCTCTCGTTCTTGACGTTACACTTTAAAGGCAAATGAATTTAAAATGAACGAGGAGGAAACTTAATTACCAGGTTCAAAAGGGGGGTTTCAGAAATAAAGTAAAAAAAAAAAAACAAGTAAACAAACTACACTAGATTTATTTACAAGTTAATATTTATATACACAACGGAAATTTAATTCAAAAGATGATCTGTCTACCAGAAGGATAGTTAATTACATTGAAAGTAATTAATTAATTAAAAGAGAAACAAATACAAAAATACACAAGATCACGAGTATTCTACAATAAACCACTCACCTCACACAAACACCAAACAAATAAACACCAAACACCTAAGTTAATTGATTGAGGCACAGGTCGGGAAATATAAACACCAACACAAACACAAAAACCCAACACAAAAACCAAACACAAAAACAAACACACACAAAGAAAGAAATATTATAATTGGAGAGAGAGAGACGAGCCAGAGTAAAAATACTCAAATACACAAACTTATTTCACTCCCTTACGTTACTAAAACAATCCCCCACTCAAACAAGGGAAGAAAAATAGATGATGGGTAAAAAAAAAATGCGCGAAGCAAACCCAAACAAATACCCACATCAAAAACCCAGTAACGTAAGAAGAAAAGTAAAAGGTAAAAACACACAACACAGGCTTCACTCTCAATCTCCAATTAAAACGCACAATACTCACGCCATACCTCCGACACCGCTCCGACACAACCTGTACCCTCTGCGCGGTGACCTGAACTATACTGTCTCGGCGCTGGGTCACCCTGCCTTATATAGGGGGCCGCGACCCACGCCACGCTTACCCAGGCCCCGTGGTGTGAAATAAACACTATACAAAGGAAATTACTCTTTAACTTATCTAACTTAACATTATTTTTACATCAAAACATAGCAGATAAAAATACAAATATATAGCCGAAATTACAACACGCTCGCTTTCTTAACAACAAGGTTAGAGCTAAAAAGTGTAGAACGGGTTGTAACGCTATATAAACTATCCTTAAAATTACAATAAAAATATAATGACCTTAAATTAAAATAGCAGTTCCTAATATAAAACATAATAATAGAAATAAATAGTTTCCCAACTCTCCAATGCGCCACAAAAAACCCACGAGAGTTTTTATTGCATTTACCACCTCCACACCTTCTTCTTCCACTATTACAAAACAATTTAACAGTATATTTATAAAACTAAGCTTAACATAACAAAATTAACAAAAAATATGTGACCATGCTTTGCAACACCTTTTTCTTCTACAAGTGGTGGTCCGGGCCGTGAAAGGTCGAAAAATGTCACATCCGCGGTCACTTTCTCTTAAGCCGCTTCCCCCCCTCCACCTCACTCAACCCCTGCTCCACACATCACACATCAAAATCGCTGGCATACACACAAAATAACCATGACTCCATTAATGTCTTAAGTCACTTCGTGACAGTCCTCCCTACCAAAAAAAAAAGAAAATGGGTGGGGGAGAAAGATACCGCACATTTTCTTTAGCTGGAGACTTAACGTGCAAAAAAAAATGGACTATTAAAGTTCTGAAGGAACAAAACAAAACTAGCGTTGTGGAGAGCATTGCCAAAAGAAAAAACAGTTTAGCTGGTTCAGACACGGGTAACAGCACAACAGGGCGTATAAAGCCCATACGCAACATGGCGTCAATCTCCTTTTGAATGAGCGGAACCTGTCGAGGGTGTACTCGGTAAGGTGACTGCTTAACAGGCTTCGCTCCATCCACGTCTATGTCATGAACTACTTTCGTAGTCCGCCCAGGGCTGTCCTTAAAGACCTCAGGGAACTGGTCCAAAACAGCGAGCACACTGGAGCGCTGCTCCGCTGTCAAATGGTCTAGCTCCTCCTGCAAGGCGGCTCTCGCAGCCCCATTCTCCTGCCACGCCCCTACTGAGGACGTCGACAAGGTACTGGCCACGGCCGTTTCCTCCTCCTCTTCCTCAACAGGTATGCAAGGACCTGAGAGACAAACGGGAGTGCCAGATAGGCCTCCCGAGGAAGAGTCGACAAAGCCCTTAAGTATGTTTACATGACATAAACGCTGCTGGCGACGACGACCTGGGGTAGACACCACATAGTTGGTATCACTCACCTTCTTGTGCACCTCGAACGGTCCCTGAAACTTGGCTTCAAAAGGATCCCCCCGATGCGGCAAGAGTACTAAGACTCTGTCGCCTGGAGAAAATTCCCGTTGCACTGCTCCCTTTCCCTTGTCAAACCAATGCTTAGCACGGGTTTGACTCTCATCAAGATGTTCGGCTGCCAACTGCCAACAACGTAAAAGCTTGTGCCTAACCCCTCCTATCCACTCCAACAAGCTGAACTCTCTCTGGTCTGCTCCCAACAACGACTCCTTAATATGGGTCAGAGGACCTCTCACCTGGTGGGCAAATATTAATTCGAAAGGACTGAAACCAGTACTCTCTGAAGGGGAGTCTCTCAAGACAAACAAGACATAGGGAAGATTGTCATCCCAGTCAGTATCAAACTGAAGGGCAAACTTGTGCAGGATGCTTTTCAGAGTTTGGTGGCTACGCTCCACCACACCTTGAGTCTGGGGGTGGTAAGGACTGCTCACGGAGTGCTTAATTCCTAGAGAGTTACAAAAGTTGTCAAAAATCCTACCACAAAAATAACTGGCACCATCTGTCTGCACCTTACATGGGACTCCGAAAAAAGATAAAAACATTGTTAAATTTCTACAAATTGCCTCCGCTGTAATCCTTCTAAGAGGTACAGCGTTAACATACCTCGAGGCTGCGTCAACCATGGTGAGGAGATACTCATTCCCTCTCTTGGTTTTCTTTAGTGGGCCAACGACGTCCACTTGGATGGTGGTAAATGGTTCCGGCAGGTGAGGAACCTTGACCACAGGAACCGGTTTGATTTTCTGGTTCGGCTTCCCCATGCGTTGGCATATCAGACACTCCTTACAATGCCTGGCCACCTCTGCCCGAATCCCTGGCCAGAAGTACAAACGGGTTAACTTCCCGAGCGTCTTCCTGACCCCCAAATGTCCGGCAAAACGTCCATCATGGGCCACCTCCACCAGGGCCTGACGGTACTGGACCGGCACCACCAGTTGCTCCACTGAGGCCCACGCGGCATCCTCCTTCTGGAAGGTGGGCGGCAGCCACCTCCTAAACAGTACCCCCTCTTTAAGGAAGTACATGGTAGTCGGCGCGACATCCCTCTGCTGCGTCAGCGCCTGCTCCATCATGGTCGTCAAACTCTCGTCCTCCCTCTGCGCGGTGATCAAGGCCTCCCTTCCCTGGCGCACATTACCTGAAGACAAACAAGGACCGGCCGAAAGAGGCTCAGCAAACAGGGATGAAATATTGAGGTCCCCGACCTCGTTACCTTGGGCAGAACTCTGGGAAACTGGGGACTCTGGAGTTTGGGCTTTGGTACTCATACTGCGAGTCACGGCACAAAAAGGGAAAACTTGGGGCATATTGGCTTCCAGTTGTTTTAAATCTGCAGCGGCACTAGGCTCTTCCTGCAGGACCAGAGGAGGGGTTCCTCCCATTCTTTCCCCGGCCAAATCATTGCCTAAAATGATGTCCACCCCTTTTACGGGCAACTCAGGCAAAATCGCAACTGGAGCCTCACCCTTAAAACAGTCAGAATCTAAAAAGATCCTGACCAAAGGTGCAGAATGACGGCCCCCAATGGAAGACAAGATTACCCATTCTCCTGTCTTCCCTCCAGTAACCACCCCTGCCCTAAGTAAGGTCTGTAAAGCCCCCGAGTCTCGGAGAACATTCACGGGACGAGTTACCCCGCCACCGGTACAGACCCCCTCGAAACAAAAGCCTTATATCCAGCGTCCGGCTGGATCGCTTTGTCTCCAGTAGTAGTGAAGTGTCCTCCCTCTCCTGGAGTAGGGAGCACACAACCCACTGTCATTGTCTCCACCTCCGGGGACTTTTGAGTGGCCAACACTGCCTTCGCCGGCTCCTTAGGCTGGAGCCTGCGCCAGCAATAGTCTGCCTTATGTCCAGTCTTCCCACAGAACGAACAATTAAATATTTCCCTCTGCCGACCTGGCGACGCGGGCTTCGAAATACCCTTGCCTTGAGGGGGAGGGTCAAGAGGGCGCTGGTGCGCTCCCTTCCCTTTATGTTGGGGGAAGCTGGATCCCCCACCACCTGGACGGGAACCAGACATGTAGCTGTCTTTCTTGGCTAAGGCATAGTTGTCTGCTATGGTAGCAGCTTCCTCTGCCGTGGTGATGTTTCTCTGAGCCAAGTGAGATGCTACGTCCCTGTCCACGACCTGTACAAATGCCTCAATCAAAACTAACTCTACTAGCTGGTCATAGGACTCTGCGTTCTTCGACCGGCACCAACTCACAAAAGCCTCACGCTTCGCCCTAGCCAACTCCAAATGGCTTTGTTCAGGGTTCTTTCTCAGAGCCCTAAACTTCTGCCTATAAGCCTCAGGCACCAGAGAATAAACCTGAAGGACCTGCTTTTTAACCTTTTCATAGGAGCAAGCGTCCGTATCACTCAGCGCCATATATGCTTTCAGTGCCTTACCCTTGAAACTTTGCTGCAAGAGCAAGGTCCACTGATCTCTGGGCCATGAGAGACGAATGGCAAGCCTCTCGAAACTGTTGAAGAAGGTGTCTACACACCCTTCATTAAAAGTGGGTATAAGCCTAATGGCCTTCCCCAAATCAAACATAGGAACACTGGAGCCGTTGTTCCCAGCTGCCCCTAACTCAGCTAAACGCACCTGAGTTTCGGCAAGCCTCAACTGCAGCTCCAGCCGCCTAATCTCTGGGTCAACCTGGTGCTCCCTGAGCCCCTCGCCCATCCTATCACCTTCAGTATCCGAGTGGAGAGACTCACTCTCGACCCCAACCAAACTGATCTGTTGAAGCACCAAGCTAACAAGGTCTGCTTTCAACAGTTGGTAATAGTCTGTAGCCCCTAAATGGGTAGCGATTAACCGTAACTCAGGTACTGTTAATCCGCCTACCTCTTCGGGCGTTGGCTGGTTACCCACAAAACTCGCCGCGTCTTCGTCAGTCACGATACGCATGATGCCGAAAGACCGCAATAAACACAAAAATAATGGCTTATGTAGTCACTCGTGTTCCTGGCGAGGTCGCCACTGTCATGCCCCCACTCCAACAACAAACTTTTCCTTCTCCTCTCGTTCTTGACGTTACACTTTAAAGGCAAATGAATTTAAAATGAACGAGGAGGAAACTTAATTACCAGGTTCAAAAGGGGGGTTTCAGAAATAAAGTTAAAAAAAAAAAACAAGTAAACAAACTACACTAGATTTATTTACAAGTTAATATTTATATACACAACGGAAATTTAATTCAAAAGATGATCTGTCTACCAGAAGGGTAGTTAATTACATTGAAAGTAATTAATTAATTAAAAGAGAAACAAATACAAAAATACACAAGATCACGAGTATTCTACAATAAACCACTCACCTCACACAAACACCAAACAAATAAACACCAAACAAATAAACACCAAACACCTAAGTTATTTGATTGAGGCACAGGTCGGGAAATATAAACACCAACACAAACACAAAAACCCAACACAAAAACCAAACACAAAAACAAACACACACAAAGAAAGAAATATTATAATTGAAGAGAGAGAGATGAGCCAGAGTAAAAATACTCAAATACCCAAACTTATTTCACTCCCTTACGTTACTAAAACAATCCCCCACTCAAACAAGGGAAGAAAAATAGATGATGGGTAAAAAAAAATGCGCGAAGCAAACCCAAACAAATACCCACATCAAAAATCCAGTAACGTAAGAAGAAAAGTAAAAGGTAAAAACTCACAACACAGGCTTCATTCTCAATCTCCAATTAAAACGCACAATACTCACGCCATACCTCCGACACCGCTCCGACACAACCTGTACCCTCTGCGCGGTGACCTGAACTATACTGTCTCGGCGCTGGGTCACCCTGCCTTATATAGGGGGCCGCGACCCACGCCACGCTTACCCAGGCCCCGTGGTGTGAAATAAACACTATACAAAGGAAACTACTCTTTAACTTATCTAACTTAACATTATTTTTACATCAAAACATAGCAGATAAAAATACAAATATATAGCCGAAATTACAACACGCTCGCTCTCTTAACAACAATGTTAGAGCTAAAAAGTGTAGAACGGGTTGTAACGCTATATAAACTATCCTTAAAATTACAATAAAAATATAATGACCTTAAATTAAAATAGCAGTTCCTAATATAAAACATAATAATAGAAATAAATAGTTTCCCAACTATCCAATGCGCCACAAAAGACCCACGAGAGTTTTTATTGCATTTACCACCTCCACATCTTCTTCTTCCACTATTACAAAACAATTTAACAGTATATTTATAAAACTAAGCTTAACATAACAAAATTAACAAAAAATATGTGACCATGCTTTGCAACACCTTTTTCTTCTACAAGTGGTGGTCCGGGCCGTGAAAGGTCGAAAAATGTCACATCCGCGGTCACTTTCTCTTAAGCCGCTTCCCCCCCTCCACCTCACTCAACCCCTGCTCCACACATCACACATCAAAATCGCTAGCATACACACAAAATAACCATGACTCCATTAATGTCTTAAGTCACTTCGTGACAGTATGTATGTATGAATGTTCGTGCGTCCTTGCCTTGCCTCGCGTGGCTTAGTGTATGTTACTCTTTCTGTGTATAAGATAATCTGGCATTGCACTACAAATTTAGAGAAAATAATAAACTAAAGAAAATCTGGCATTGTAGTTCAAATTCAGTGAAAAAAAAAACTAGTAATGAAAATCTGGCATTGCAGTAC
The DNA here is from genome assembly GCA_036785275.1 of Cancer borealis. NCBI lineage: Eukaryota > Metazoa > Arthropoda > Malacostraca > Decapoda > Cancridae > Cancer > Cancer borealis. The sequence continues at coordinate 25,828 of JAXIVD010005712.1, forward strand.
AAATGTAGTAAAAATACGAAACCATTGATGAAAATCTTGCATTGCAATACAAATTTAATGAAACAACGAAACTAAGAAAATCTGTCATTGTATATTAAATTATAAGCGAAACTATATAAGAAACTCTGGCATTATAATATTAACAGAATGAAAAAAACGAAATAATCATATTAAAGAAACATTGATAACAGCAAAGGAGTTAAATAACAAACAAGACATACATACAGGCTTTACACGCACACCAACACACTCTTCCTACATGGTCGCGGCGCCTCACCCTACCAGCCACACTGAGGGCCGATTTCACAGTCGCTTCGTTTTGTTACGCCCGTTACCAATGAGTAGCGATCTCCATCACCAACAACAAATCCGATTTCACAGTCGTCTTTCGCGGTTTTGTTTTGATGAAACCATACCAGAGATTGGAACCTTTGGTAACGCAGGCTTGTGAGCTGGGGGACCTCCCCAATGGAGCTTAACAAAGCAATTTTTAGCAAATAAAAGAAATTATTATCCCTGTATAGCTATATTATTTCCTAAAATATATGTGAAAAATTATTTAACAATACAGCAACATGTTGGATGGGTATAATGATATGAAAAATGTTTAGAAGAATTTGGATGGCGGCGCGAAATCATGTCATCACCACACCAGCTGATAAGCGTTAAAATTGTCAACCAGACGTACTTACATCTGTTATATCTCCTTGCCGTGATATTCCTGCTATGTATGCTTAGGGCATATGGAATTTGTTACCAAATTGGTAGGCGTTGAACAGTGCATGTGTAAGGCGATGAGGAAGAGAAAAATAAGTTTTCGGAAAACAGTATCCTCTTATTTACAAACAGTGTCCTCTTATTTACAAGACAAAACTTTATTATTATGCAATATTTCAATGTGTTTTAAATTAACATGATAACTGTTTTTCGGCAAAATGATCAAACTAAAAATAAATCATCAAACATGACCTAACCTTACGTCCTAACTGAGGGCTTCGCCCGCTGGACCCCCTGAGCATTAAAATTTTAATATTACGGTTGTTTCTTAATTTGCTTACCTAGTTCAACTATCTAAATACTCAGAGAGATAAAAGATCTACACGATGAAATAGGATGCTATTTACCGAAATACTGAGAAAAATAGTAGTTGGGTTGATTTATTAATGTGCCAGTTATATCAGGAAACCAGTGAAGGCTGTGAACAACATTCAAGCTAATAAAATGGGAATAAACTTTTCATAGCTTTTCCCAGTATTATTATTGGACTTTTTAGTTCCATTTCTTATCAAAGACCTTTACATACCTATAAAGTAGAGGAGAATAGGCTAGGTTAGGTTAGAAGTGTGTGTTTGGTTAGGTTAGGTTAGGCAAGCTGTTGATGATGATGATAATGATGAAGGTAATGATGAAGTTGTCAATGCAGGTTGAGGCACACAAGTGAGAAATGCTGTGGTGGAAACTTGGTTCTAATTTTGTCTTTCTGTACACCATAATATTTTTTTTATGTTGTATATAAAGCTATATATAAAGCTGCCTTGTCCCATGTTATCCCTTGAAAGTCGCAACCAAAGTTAGGTACATTTGAAAGCACTCGAGAGTTGACGATGAATATGGAGGATCCGTGGAAATTGATCTCTGGACTTACCTCCCCATATGTTTATAATTTTGAGACTTTAGCACTACTCAGATATAACATATATATATATATATATATATATATATATATATATATATATATATATATATATATA
>JAXIVD010005713.1:5000-7500 GCA_036785275.1 Cancer borealis
CAGGTGTCCAGCCATAGGTCCCTCGTGTGCTAACAGCAGCAGGGCCTCCCTCAAATCCTGGGACACTACCACCTGTAGAACATCACTCCCATCACTTTCCCTCGACCTGCGGTGTAATACCCCCTTCTGCAGCAGGAACTCCTCTATTCCCCTTATCTCCTTTCCCACCTTAGCAAAACAAGAGACCAATTCTGGGTCCCCTTTCTGACCCTTGATGAGCAACGCCGGCTCAATACAAGTAAGGTTGGACGGGACCACAGGATCTGTCGGCAGGGGCGGTACCGACACTTCCCTGGTTCTGTCCCGGGGCCTGAGGCGTGGTGTGGACTCATCCACCACTTCCTCATCGGCCAAAATGGGTGGACCCTCCAGGTGAGCCTCACCCGTCAAACAGTCACCCGACAAGGGAACAGCCTGTTCCCTGTCTCCGGTACACTCCGCAGGGGTGGGAGTCTCCAACTCCCCCGCAGAGTTGGAAGTCTCCCCTCCCTCGGAGGTGACCCCCAACAAAATGTCTGACACACCAGGTTGGGGCCCGGACTGAGTACCGAGACCCACAGCCTCACAACCAGGAAACACCACCGCTTGGGTGCTTCCTCCGAGGTGCCCCGCAGAGTGAGGAATGCCAACACAAGACTCCTCTGTCCTCAACACTCCTTCCTCACCTTCGGCGACAACCTCAACTGAGTCAGGTGCTTCTATGGGTGGCTCTGCACTGCGGCAGTCAGCCCCCACACCTTGACTCACTGGAGAGCCCGGCTCTGGCTCATCCAGTTGACAAACACTGCTCTCGTTTGACGGTGACCCTGCTATCTCGCAGTCAGCCCCTAGAGTAGCAGCCGGTTCCACCCGTCTAGCCTGAGACCGGGTGACAACCCCAACAACTTCCTCCTCACTGCCCTCCAACACCGGTGACCCTGCCTCTTTGCAGTCGGCCCCAGGAGCGGCAGCTTCTTCCTCACCACTGTTCTCCTCTTCTGGTAGCCCTGCTCTGTCGCAGTCGGCCCCAGGAGCAACAGCCTGCATCACCCTCTCGGTCTGCGACTGGGTGACAACAGCAACAGGGTCGGGCACACTATGCCCCGACACCTCAGAAGCCTCACCTCCCGTAGGGGTGAGCACCCAAACTTTCCCTCCTGCTAGGTCATTCTCTAGCAGGAAATCAACACCTGCCACAGGCAGTTGTTCCGCCACTGCCACTTGAGCCGAAGTGGTGATCAGTGGACACGACAGCTTCACCTCAGCCGTCACAAACTTCTCGACAGCGTTGAGGCCCCTACACAACACTGCCTTTGAAGAAGTCACCTTAGTCCCGGTGACATTTCGGCACACGGACTGTTGTGCGCCAGTGTCTCGCAAGACAGTGACAGGATACTCGCTCCCGTCAATTTCGACAGTGCCCCCACACAGAAATGGGCGACACCAGTCCAGCTCCGAGTCAGCTGGAATCACAGAAGCAACAACAGGGGGGGGAACAAGTGAAGACTCCTGAACCCCCTCCTCACAATCCAACACAGGCCCATCAAAAGCCTTCTTCCCTTCAGGAACATTAGGAGCGGGCAGCCTCTCCTCACGACCCTGGTCAGGCCACACCAGCAAGGCAACTGGTTTCTGGGGTGTCTTGGAGGGGCCCGCTGTCACAAGTTTGGGACATTGAGATCGAAAATGCCCCTTGGCATGGCAGTTATAGCACGTAGGTTGGTTATCGTACTTTGGAGTACTAAAGGTCATCTTTCCTCCTGACCCTCCTTTTGGCCCTGAAGGGGCAGCGGGGGATTGAGACTTAACGAACCCGCTCTTATTGCCAAAGCCGTGATTTCGGGAAGGGGAACGTGGAGCACCAGAACCAGCACTACCACCGCCCCCTGGCCCTCGTGGTCCTCCCTCTTTGAGTCCACCTCCAGCACGAGGCTCCGAACGATGGGCTAACACATGGTCATCAGCCCAGGTGGCAGCCTCCTTTAGCGTCTTAAAACGCTTCTCCCTGAGGAGAGGCACCAGTTCCTTATCAGCAGCATTAATGAACTGCTCCATGACCATCAACTCCTCCAGGTCGCGGAGAGTATCCACTCCCTCACTCATGAGCCATCTCTTAAATGCCTGCTCTAAATGGCGGGCACACTCGAGGTAAGAATCTCCGGGTCTCTTTTTCCCATCTCGGAACCTTAAGCGATAGGCTTCGGGCCGCAGCTCGTAAGCCCTCAAGATGTTCGCCTTAAAGTCCTCATAACTTTCTAGATCTTCCACCGACATATTGTCGTAGGCCTCCAATGCTCCGCCTTTTAGCTTATTGGCCACAAGGCCAACCCATCTTCCTTCTGGCCAACCAAACTCAGCCGCCTTCTTCTCAAATCTTCTAAACCATTCTGCAACCCTCTGCTCGTCAAAGTCAGGAATGAGCTGCAGACTCCTTACCATCTGGCGGTCAACTGAGTTCTCTCCTTTTCCTCCCTTATGAGTTGAGTTGGCCCCAAATCTAGATCTTTCCCATTCAAAATCT
>JAXIVD010005713.1:15000-22500 GCA_036785275.1 Cancer borealis
TTTGTGTATGGTTTTTATAGCGTTTCCGTGTTTTCCTTATGTTTCAGATGAGAATTGTAACAATAACACCTGATTATTATTCTAAATCTATTCTCCCTTAGGATGCACCAGCACTAGTGGTTTTATATCATTCTATCATTCCCTGATCTAATTATTTACCATGAAATGTCCATGTCCTTGATTCCTTCAGTGTAAATGATGTTCTCTTCTTACTGTTTCCAGCCGGCACGTTGATGGAGGAAGAAGTGGACAGGGAGGAGCCTTGCTTTATTCTATCCTAAATCTCCCACGAGTAGGTTACAAGTAGTTCACATGTAGTTCAGCAGATATCTCGAAATATACCAACAGGTCTGATGGTATCTGTTTTCTCCTATATAATTATATGCAATCCTTGTTCTTCTCGCTCGTTTCTTGTTGAAGTCTAATAGTAATGTGTTTTCACCTTTGTTGAGAGAGAGAGAGAGAGAGAGAGAGAGAGAGAGAGAGAGAGAGAGAGAGAGAGAGAGAGAGAGAGAGAGAGAGAGAGAGAGAGAGAGAGAGAGAGAGAGAGAGAGAGAGAGAGAGAGAGAGAGAGAGAGAGAGAGAGAGAGAGAGAGAGAGAGAGAGAGAGAGAGAGAGAGAGAGAGAGAGAGAGAGAGAGAGAGAGAGAGAGAAATAAAGAAAATACATGAGAAGAACAGACACCAGAAGACCTATTGGTCTATAACTAGGGTATCTGCTGGACTACATAATACTACAAGTACACTAAGAGCTTGAGAACAGGATAGACACAGAACAAGGCTCTATCCACAATCTCCTCTCCCTCTGGCAATATGCCGGTAGGAAAAACAGATAGAAGGGAACACCATGTCCTTGTACAAAACATGGACATGGACATTTTATAGTAAGGGCTGAAAATAGAGGAATATACTATACTATACTAGACTAGACTACTAGACTATACTAGACTAGACTAGACTAGACTAGACTAGACTACCATACTATACTATACTGGACTAGACTAGACTACCACTACAGGTGGTACATCCTGGATGGGGAATAACATAAATATTGTATCAATTACTGCTACTACAGTTCTCACCTGAAATATAGGGACATAAGGTTATCTTAATGGACATTATTTTGATAGGTGTTCATAACATTTATTCTAAATCGTAAGCTCATATCAAATGGGAACTAGTGAAGTAGACACAGGCATAAGGACCCATACTGCAACTGTTGTTCAGGTAGAGATGCGATTCTCGTTTACTTCGGATCAGGGAATCTCTCAATACCCTAACAACCAACAGCCACAGCCCCCCCACCAGTAAAGTACAGTAAAGTACATTTCATAGACACAGTTTCACAAATGCTCGCATTGTTTACTCTAGATTATATGCTCATCTCAAATGGGAACCAGTGAAGTATACACAGACCAGTAGGATTCATACTGCAACTATTGTTCAGGTAGAGATGCGATTCTCATTTACTTGGATCAGGTGATCTCTCAGTACCCTGACAATCAACAGCTGCAGCCCGCCCCCCGACCCCCCAATCCAGTCTGAGTCACTTTACACCTTGAAACCCTTAATTACCTTTATCAAAGTAAACCTGTTTCTCTGAAATGTTTGTCCATAGACTACATTATACTTGACTGGACACTCGAAATCTGACCTTTTGCAAACCGGTCCTACAGCAGATTTTTAGAAAAATCAAATAAAATACTTAGAAATAAGATAGGAACCTCAAATAAAAAGCAAACACTTCAGAGTTATGTAGAGAATATGTTTATGAGCATCAAAAACAAATTAGTCAACGTACATCATCAGTGGGCGACAATTATTAAATCATAAGAAACAAAGAAAAACACAAAACTTGCAATAATTTCCAGGAATATTGGAATTTCAATCTGAAAACACTTACATGTATAGCCCATGTAGTCTATATTAATATGCAATATCATAGAATACACCATACGTGACTGTGCACTCGAAATCGGGTCTTTCGCAAATGTGTCCTGAGGCGATTTTGTTTTTGTTTTATTTAAATAAAATACTTAAAATCATCTTAGAAACCTCAAACAAAAAGCAAACACCTCAGAGTGATGTGAAGAATATGTTTATGAGCAACAAAAACAAATTAGTCAACATACGTCATCGGTGGGCGACAATTATTAAATCCTGACACCAATAAAAAACACCAAATTTGCAATAATTTCCAGGAATATTGGAATAGCATAGCCTATGTAGTTTATATTAATATGCAATACCATAGAATACACCATACTTGACTGTGCACTCGAAATCGGGTCTTTCGTAAATGTGTCCTGAGGCGATTTTTTGTTTGTTTTATTTGAATAAAATACTTAAAATCATCATAGAAACCTCAAACAAAAAGCAAACAACTCAGAGTGATGTGAAGTATATGTTTATGAGCAAAAAAAACAAATTAGTCAACATACGTCATCGGTGGGCGACAATTATTAAATCTTAAGACACCAATAAAAACACTATATTTGCAATAATTTCCAGGAATATTGAAATTTTAAACTGAAAACGCATACATACATAGCCAATATAGTCCATACTAATATACATGCATGCTTGAAATAAGAATTGAAACTATTTCCAAATATTCTGTTTGTTTTCTACGTTTTCACTGAGCATGGTAGTATACACAACACCTTAGTGTTGAGAGTAATTGTAAAATATAACCAAAACTTGAACACAACACCCGAAGTCACTCGTAATCAATTCACTCATACTCATACTTCACTCATACTTTCATATACCCATAAATAACATCAAAAAGAAAAAATTTAACAATCCTAATCAACTTACGATGTTTGCTGAGTGTCATCGAGAGAGCGTTTCTCAGAGACTGTGTAAAATAACTCCATTGTAATTCCTTATTGGTGATGGTCTCTAGTCAGCTTGTTGGTTTCATTGCCTCCTCCTCCTCTTCTATCTAGCAATGTTCTTTCCAATTAACTTATCACCATACATCACTTTCCCGGCGTACGTACTTTTCCTTTTATCCTGCCATGCTCAGTGAAAACGTAGAAAACAAACAAAATATTTGGAAATAGTTTCAAATCTTATTTCAAGCATGATTCAGAGTATACAATAGAAGCTGATGAAGCTACGGTCACACTAGGTTTTGCTAACGCTAGCCTGGCTTCCGTTTTTTCTGGATTTACAGCGATACGACTACCAGTCTGGTCACACACGTAGAAGAACTAACCTTGTGGAATCAGCTGATCATAACAACAACACAAGCCGTTATGGAGGAAGCACTTCTCTTCTTCTTCTTCTGCTCATGAACATTTTCCATGAGACTTATAATAGCGTCATGGGACCAATGAATTGAACTATTTATGTTGTTGACCTTTGTAAAGGATTGTTTTGGTCTTCTTCTTCTTGTGACCTCTTTCGCCTTTTGCCTTTCGCGCCACGAATTGTTATGAAAAATTCATTTCCAAGCCGATATAACGATTATATGACATTTGATCACAATCCAATCATATTCAGGAATGGTTATTTCACAATATGTGATGTTTTATTTCAGAAATTATTGCGAATTTGCCAGATTTTTTTGCTATAAACAATATGCTTTATACACAACTCCCACACGATTTTTCACTCAAACTTGTAATCTTTATGCTAATTTCCTATTTGCAAAAGTTGTAAAATCATTTTTTATGTTCAGCCATGGTTCAGCAATCATTAGTGATTGTAAAGACATGAAATACAATGTCCTAAGTAGAATATGAACTGATAATATGAAGTATTATCTGTCATCACTCATAGCAGCGGAATCTATAGGACCGAAATGTAATATCGTCTGTCAGCGATTGTCGCGAGTGTCCAGTCAAGTATGGTTTAGTCTATGGTTTGTCTAATCTGGGTTTGAAAATGTCTATAGTTTTAGAATTAACTACTGATGCTGGGAATCTATTCCAATGGTGAACACCCCTAACATTGAAGTATGACTTACGAGAAATTGTGTTATATTCATTTCAAAAAGTACTTCTGGATTGATTTTATCGAATTTATTTAGAATTTTAAAGATTTCAATCATATCTCTCCTTATTCTTCACTTATAGAGGGTGAACACGTCTAACTGTTTTAATCGTTCCTCATATGACGAATTACGCAATGTAGGAATAAGTTTTGTCGCTCGTCTCTGTACTCTTTTCAACTAGTTTTGGTCCTTAATGTAGTTTGATGACCAGAATTATATCGCATATTCAAGGTGTGGCCTTAAAAATGTCGTATAGAGTTTTTTTCATTACTTCTGGCGCTTTATGATCGAAATTTCTTGAAATTAACCCCAGCATCATGTTTGCTTTCTTACTGGCAGCTATACACTGATCACTGAAAAGCCCTGGTTTAATTCTGCTTGTTCTTGTGCTGTCAATGATAGAGAGACGGCTCACAAACGGTACCGTAGCCATCCATCTGCTGAAACTCATGCCAAATCTATTTTTCAACTTAATAAAAACTCTTTCATCAATAGAAAATGTCAAAGTCTTTCCAACTCTAACTCTTCTCGTTATTTCTGGCATCTAGCCAATAATATCTCTAACAATTTTCGTTATTCATCTTTCCTTCCTTTACTTCAACCATATGGCCTCACAGCTGTCTCTTCTTTCTCTAAAGCTGAACTCTTTGCTCAAATCTTTGCTATCAACTCTAATTTGGATGATACTGAGCATATTCCTCCTATTCCTCCACCCACTGACTACTTCATCTCTAAAATTAAGATTCTTTATTATGACGTTTTCCAGGCCCTCTCTGGCTTTAATTCTCAGAAGGCTTACGGTCCGGATGGAATCCCTCCTGTTGTTCTCAAAAACTGTGCTTCCGAACTCGCTCACTGCCTGCTCAAACTCTTTCGTCGGTGTCTCTTTACTTCTACCTATCCTTCTTGCTGGAAGTTTGCTCACATTCAACCTGTCCCTAAAAAAAGGGGACCGCTCCAATCCTTCTAATTACCGTTCTATAGCTTTGATTTCCTACCTTTCTAAAGCCTTTGAGTCTGTCCTTAACAAGAAGATAATGAGGCATCTATCGGCTCACAACCTTCTCCCTGATTGCCAGTATGGTTTCCCTCATGGCCGATCTTTTTTTTTTATATCACTAACCGTTGGCGCCAGTAGGCTTATTGAGGCACAGGTGGACGTGCCTCGCCTGTTATTTGGCGTAGGTTTTCAGATTTTTATAGTGACGCCTCAAATGTTTAGGTTCTCTCGTTACTATGTTGAGAACGTGCGAGGCTAATCACTGCTACAGCCTCAGATGCATATAAATGTTGTTAGTCCCGTCTGAGGACAGTATGTCAGCAATTTCGGTAGTCTTTGGTCACTCGGCGGTGATATCAAAGAATGAAAAGTGGTCAGCGTATAACGGGGATTTGAACCCGGGATCCTATGCTCGAATACCAGAGTGCTAGACCACTGTACCACCGCCTCCTGGTAATCTTCTTGCTTTCCTAACTGAATCTTGGTCATCCTCTTTTAGGGACTTCGGTGAAACCTTTGCTGTCGACCTTGACATATCGAAAGCCTTCATAGATAAAGTCTGGCATAAATCTTTAGTTTCTTAACTAGCCTCCTATAGAGTATATCCTTCTCTCTGTACCTTTATCTCCAGTTTCCTTTTTGACCGATCTATTACTGCTGTAGTAGACGGTCATTGTTCTTCTCCTAAAACTATCAACAGTGGTGTTCCTCAGGGTTCTGTCCTATCACCCACTCTCTTTCTATTATTCATCAACAATCTCCTAAATCAGACTCAATGCCCTATCCACACTTATGCTGATAACACCACCTTGCATTTTTCAATGTCATACAACAGACGCCCAATCCAACAAGAATTAAATGACTCAAGGCGAGATGCTGTAGGACGCTTAATTTCTGATCTTTCACTAGTTTCTGATTGGGGCAGAGTAAACCTGGTTTTGTTCAATGCCTCAAAAACTCAATTCTACAACTGTTTACTTGACATAACCTTCCAGATAACTATTCCCTCTTCTTCAATGACACTCAACTTTCCATCTCCTGCACACTCGGTCTATCCTTTACTAAAAATCTAAACTGGCACTTTCATATCTCTACTCTTGCTAAATCAGCTTCCAAGAAGTTAGGTGTTCTATGGCATCTGTGTCCATTTTTCTTTCCCTCCCTCCCCCTGCTCTGTACAGGGGCTTTATCCGCCCATGTATGGAGTATGGCTCTCATGTCTGGGGGGGCTCAACTCATACAACATTATTAAACGGGGTGGAGTCTAAAGCTTTTCACCTAATCAACTCTCCTCCTCTAACTGACTGTCTTGATTCTTTAAGTCACCGCCGCAATGTTGCATCTTTATCTATCTTCTACCGCTATTTTCATGCTGACTGCTCTTCTTAACTTGCTAACTCCATATCTCCCCCCTTCCTGCGGTCTCGCTGCACAAGACTTTCTACTTCTTTTCATCTCTATTCTGTCCATCTTCCTAATGCAAGAATTAATCAGTATCTTCACTCTTTCATCCCTTACACTGGTAAACTCTAGAACTCTCTTCCTTTGTCTGTTTTATCATCTGCCTATGACTTAAACTCTTTCAAAAGTGGAGTATCAAGACACCTCTCACACTAAATTGGACTTCCCCCATGTTTATATTTCTTCTACTGTCCTCTTTACAGGGTCGGGCGACAAGCGGGGTTTTTTTTTTACTTATTTTTGTTTTCCCTTAGCCAGTACCCTTTTAATGTAAAAAAAAAAAAAAAAGTTTGAAAATCCAAGTAGATCACGTCATATGGCTCCCGGACATTCCAACTAGCGTAAACATCATTAAAGAAGTCTTACAGATTAGTTAGACATGATATATCACTACGAAATCCTTGCTGGTTTTCTGTTATTAATTTATTTTTCTCGAGGAACTCAACTCTCTTATCCTTGATGATCTTTTCAAAGAGTTTGATTAATACTGACGTTAGACTAATTGGTTGATAGTTAATAGCTTGTTTCTTTTCTCCCTTCTTAAAGATGGGAGTTATGTTTGCTCTTTTCCATGCACGAGGTACTCTAGCTTGTGTTAATGATTTATTGAATAAACTTTTTATAGGAGTTTCTAGCTGCGCACAACATTCTTTAAGTAGCCGTGGTAAAATTTCATCAGGACCAACAGACTTATTTGGATCAATCTTTTGTAAATATTTACGAACCTCATGTGCTTGAATTTCGGTTATGATGAGCTTTTCTTCATCGGAGCCTTGAAATATATTCGACGGGATAGGGATATCTGCTTTATCTTCCTCAGAATAGACTCTACTGAACGTTGAATTAAGTAAGGAGGTCATATCTTTATCATCGCTGATTAGTTTATTATCATTATCTACTAGTGGGCCAAATTATTTCTTACGGTTTTTATGTTTCGTATGTAACTAAAGAACAATTTAGGATTTTTCTTTGCCTCGTGAGATATCCTTACTTCATACTCGCGCTTTCTTTTTCTTATCTCTTTTTCGCACGTTCTT
>JAXIVD010005714.1:0-27564 GCA_036785275.1 Cancer borealis
CTCTGTCTATATTTAAGGTAAAATTTATTCAAATGTACAAAGAACGACCGTCAGTTGAAGGGAAACGTTATTGTTGTTGTTGTTGTTGTTGTTGTTGTTGTTGTTGTTGTTGTTGTTGTTGTTGTTGTTGTTGTTGTTGTTGTTGTTGTTGTTGTTGTTATTATTTCCTTTATGTTGTTTCTAGTATTAAGAACAGTAGTAATAGTAAAAAAAATTATAAATTCACGAAGTTATCCATGTATTTATTTATTTCTTGTTGCAATTTGTGTATGTGTCGTGAGTCGTGATCTAGTTATTGTGATGCAACAGAAAGCAATGCGAGGTCAGGCCAAGGTCAGGTTTAGTCAGGTCAGATCAAGGTCAGGTCAGCAAAGGTTGTTTCTTAACGGGTGGCGAGGCTCAAGTAGGCTAAGCCAGTCCATGGTCTTCCTCAACTCTAAACCTGCAACACAAACGCCTCAAACACTCCCTCTCGTCTCTGTTATCACTATTTCTACAATCTTCAGGAGGATGATAAAATGTGGTGATGGTGGTGGCGATGGTAGTGGTGGTGGTGGTGATGGTGGTGGTGGTGGTGATGATGGTGGTGGTGGTGGTGGAAGTGGTGGTGGTGGTGATGATGGTGGTGGTGGTTGGTGATGGTGGTGGTGGTGGTGGTGGTGATGGTGGTGGTGGTTGAGGGTGTTGGCCGCATTGAGATCAGTGGATCTGTTGTGTAATAGTTAAATAGACACATCTTCTCTTATCTATCCCCTTTTGTGTCTCTGTATGACTATAACGTATCTGCTTAGGCCTTTGTGGAGCGACGCGACTCTATAAGGAGGAACACTCAACATTCCTCCATACACACATACACACACATACTAATGATAACAAAGATAATGATAATAATAATGATGAAAATCCCTTACCATCTTTACCAATTATTTATTGTTTATTCTTGATCCTTTTCTTCCTCCCATTCAGAGTGAAGTAAGCCAGGTGAAGCCAAGCATCCTGCAGCTTCTCATCGCCGCCTCCCTGCCTCACCTGGCCTGCCTCATTGCTTGCCTGCCTCGCCTCCACCCTCATTATGACGTCCTCCTCCCCCGGCGCCTCCCTCAGAGCATGGACGGCCTGCCTCGCCTTCGTCGTCATCTTCTGTCTGCTTACAGGTCTGGTTTGCTTGTATCGTGAGGCTGATACTGATTGATTAATGTGGTTATATTTCTTTTTATTATCTGAGGTAAAGGTGCACTCCCCTGTCTGCCTGCCTGTCTGTCTGTCTGTTTGTTTGTCTGAGGGAGATTATATATACCTATAGTTACACATATGCTTACACTTACAGTAGCTATATGAGGAAAGTATGTTTTATTTTTTTTGTGTTGTTATCTGCAGAAACAAGTGGATACATAGTTGCTTCGTATGATTGATTACCTTTATCACTACACCAGCAAAAGCCTGACTTGTTACGAAAATACTCAAACAGCGAATGAGTGTTATCTTTCTTACCTCTAATCAACTGTTATCACTCATGCTACAGCATTGGAGAAGGCTCCACGTAATCTTTAAAGGAGTTTGATATAAAACTTGCTTGCCACTTGCTGCCAAGGTCTTAAGTGGCGATCTCTCATGCCCAGCCTTGCGTCGCAGCGAACGAGTTATTCTACTAAAGAGCGAAAACTTGTCACGTCCAAAATAATACACGTGTCCTCGTCTTGCAGCTTTGATCAGAGTTACTCGCAGTTACATGAACCTTAGTCGTTAACGTCAAGCCTAGTTACGCCTAGCTATTCTCCAATTATCTATAGCTATTAGTGTGGTTAATGTGGTTCGCTTTTACGAAGTGTCTTATAGCGTTATTTTCCTACTATATACAATTTTACACGTCTCCATTGATTTGTGCATGAATAACGTTCTTCAATCCTTATTATCAGCCTTCCAGTGGGTGGATCGCGGTATTTAACACAAAGAAAGCTTCACAGCAGCTCACTCACTCCTCGGGGAAAGCAGCAAGCACTCCGGCAGCCCCGACACAGCTTACTATACAGTATATGGGTTACGGCCTTTAGGACGCGAAATTTAAGTCGACTATGATATAAAAAACCACACCGAGACCCAACGCCATCCTAAGCCACGAGCCACAAGAACCGGTTGTCGAGGCTGAGCTTCTGATGGGGAGGGTTGAGGTAAGAGGGGGAAGGAGGGTGTAGGAGGCCTGAGGAGGGAGGAGGTAGGGAGGGAGGAAGCAAACCTTCTCTAAACCCTCTTGTTTTCTGCCCCTTATCGAATGTAATGCGTGTTTAAGTCCAGACACACACACACACACACACACACACACACACACACACACACACACACACACACACACACACACACACACACACACACACACATACACGCACGCACGCACACACACACACACACACACACACACACACACACACACACACACACACACACACACACACCACACACACACACACACACACACACACACACACACACACCAACTTCAATTTGCTCCCGAATGTTGAATTCAGTGAAGTAAAATGTTAGCGAAATGGTAATCTATGTGGATACAAAAATTTCTGGCTGTCATCGTATGTGTGTGTGTGTGTGTGTGTGTGTGTGTGTGTGTGTGTGTGTGTGTGTGGTGTGTGTGTGTGTGTGTTGTGTGTGTGTGTGTGTGTGTGTGTGTGTGTGTGTGTGTGTGTGTGTGTGTGTGTGTGTGTGTGTGTGTGTGTGTGTGTGTGTGTGTGTGTGTGTGTGTGTGTGTGTGTGTGTGTGTGTGTGTGTGTGTGTGTGTGTGTGTGTGTGTGTGTGTGTGTGTGTGTGTGTGTGTGTGTGTGTGTGTGTGTGTGTGTTGTGTGTGTGTGTGTGTGTGTGTGTGTGTGTGTGTGTGTGTGTGTGTGTGTGTGTGTGTGTGTGAGTGTGTGTGTGTGTGTGTGTGTGTGTGTGTGTGTGTGTGTGGTGTGTGTGTGTGTGTGTGTGTGTGTGTGTGTGTGTGTGTGTGTGTGTGTGTGTGTGTGTGTGTGTGTGTGTGTGTGTGTGTGTGTGTGTGTGTGTGTGTGTGTGTGTGTGTGTGTGTTGTGTGTGTGTGTGTGTGTGTGTGTGTGTGTGTGTGTGTGTGTGTGTGTGTGTGTGTGTGTGTGTGTGTGTGTGTGTGTGTGTGTGTGTGTGTGTGTGTGTGTGTGTGTGTGTGTGTGTGTGTGTGTGTGTGTGTGTGTGTGTGTGTGTGTGTGTGTGTGTGTGTGTGTGTGTGTGTGTGTGGTGTGTGTGTGTGTGTGTGTGTGTGTGTGTGTGTGTGTGTGTGTGTGTGTGTGGTGTGTGTGTGTGTGTGTGTGTGTGTGTGTGTGTGTGTGTGTGTGTGTGTGTGTGTGTGTGTGTGTGTGTGTGTGTGTGTGTGTGTGTGTGTGTGTGTGTGTGTGGTGTGTGTGTGTGTGTGTGTGTGTGTGTGTGTGTGTGTGTGTTGTGTGTGTGTGTGTGTGTGTGTGTGTGTGTGTGTGTGTGTGTGTGTGTGTGTGTGTGTGTGTGTGTGTGTGTGTGTGTGTGTGTGTGTGTGTGTGTGTGTGTGTGTGTGTGTGTGTGAGTGTGTGTGTGTGTGTGTGTGTGTGTGTGTGTGTGTGTGTGTGTGTGTGTGTGTGTGTGTGTGTGTGTGTGTGTGTGTGTGTGTGTGTGTGTGTGTGTGTGTGTGTGTGTGTGTGTGTGTGTGTGTGTGTGTGTGTGTGTGTGTGTGTGTGTGTGTGTGTGTGTGTGTGTGTGTGTGTGTGTGTGTGTGTGTGTGTGTGTGTGTGTGTGTGTGTGTGTGTTGTGTGTGTGTGTGTGTGTGTGTGTGTGTGTGTGTGTGTGTGTGTGTGTGTGTGTGTGTGTGTGTGTGTGTGTGTGTGTGTGTGTGTGTGTGTGTGTGTGTGTGTGTGTGTGTGTGTGTGTGTGTGTGTTGTGTGTGTGTGTGTGTGTGTGTGTGTGTGTGTGTGTGTGTGTGTGTGTGTGTGTGTGTGTGTGTGTGTGTGTGTGTGTGTGTGTGTGTGTGTGTGTGTGTGTTGTGTGTGTGTGTGTGTGTGTGTGTGTGTGTGTGTGTGTGTGTGTGTGTGTGTGTGTGTGTGTGTGTGTGTGTGTGTGTGTGTGTGTGTGTGTGTGTGTGTGTGTGTGGTGTGTGTGTGTGTGTGTGTGTGTGTGTGTGTGTGTGTGTGTGTGTGTGTGTGTGTGTGTGTGTGTGTGTGTGGTGTGTGTGTGTGTGTGTGTGTGTGTGTGTGTGTGTGGTGTGTGTGTGTGTGTGTGTGTGTGTGTGTGTGTGTGTGTGTGTGTGTGTGTGTGTGTGTGTGTGTGTGTGTGTGTGTGTGTGTGTGTGTGTGTGTGTGTGTGTGTGTGTGTGTGTGTGTGTGTGTGTGTGTGTGTGTGTGTGTGTGTGTGTGTGTGTGTGTGTGTGTGTGTGTGTGTGTGTGTGTGTGTGTGTGTGTGTGTGTGTGTGTGTGTGTGTGTGTGTGTGTGTGTGTGTGTGTGTGTGTGTGTGTGTGTGTGTGTGTGTGTGTGTGTGTGTGTGTGTGTGTGTGTGTGTGTGGTGTGTGTGTGTGTGTGTGTGTGTGTGTGTGTGTGTGTGTGTGTGTGTGTGTGTGTGTGTGTGTGTGTGTGTGTGTGTGTGTGTGTGTGTGTGTGTGTGTGTGTGTGTGTGTGTGTGTGTGTGTGTGTGTGTGTGTGTGTGTGTGTGTGTGTGTGTGTGTGTGTGTGTGTGTGTGTGTGTGTGTGTGTGTGTGTGTGTGTGTGTGTGTGTGTGTGTGTGTGTGTGTGTGTGTGTGTGTGTGTGTGTGTGTGTGTGTGTGTGTGTGTGTGTGTGTGTGTGTGTGTGTGTGTGTGTGTGTGTGTGTGTGTGTGTGGTGTGTGTGTGTGTGTGTGTGTGTGTGTGTGTGTGTGTGTAAGAAACAATTAGTATTAGACGTTGAAATATGTGTGCGTGTGTGTGTCTGGCAGGATGTGGAGGCGACGGTTTCCAGCGATTCTTGGTGTCCCCTGAGAGTGTGATGGCACGGGAGGGGGACGACGTGGTGCTGCGCTGTGTCGTCGCTAATCAGCGCGGCAAAGTGCAGTGGACGAAGGACGGCTTTGCTCTGGGTCAGTACACACGCCAGTCACTTCTCACTCAACCAGCCACACTTAACATTATTATCAACATTATTGTCCCTCAGTTATATAATAGATGATTCCTTCTCCAGACTCTCTCCTCGTATTCCTTCCTATTTATTATCGCACTCCACTCCTTGAATTATGCATTACATGACATACTTGAATACACTGAAGTTATTTCTTTTCAACAACATTGTGTTGAATAGATTCATTTGAAATATATCGAGAGTGAGGATATACTAATGATTCCAGTGTACAAATGACCCATAGTGCTTCATTATCCCAGCCACAACTTTTCAACTTTCAGGCTTCCACCGCGAGGTTCCAGGGTACCCCCGCTACTCCTACATTCAAGACGCCTCCAGAGGGCAGCACCACCTGGCTATCAGCAGCGTGGCTTTCTCAGACGCAGGAGAATACCAGTGCCAAGTGGGGCCAACGCTCTCCAATCCTCCTATCTGGGCCGCTGCAAACCTCACGGTGGTGTGTAAGTACACTATGATATAATAATAAATTAGATATAAGATTAATGTCCCTTAACTAGATAGTGACGCACTATTGTACAGTTTGATCATGATAAATATCACGCGTTACTTATGGCGCTACAAGACTCAATGACAACTGTTGTACACGTTTTCACGCTGATTCGTATCTTTTTCTTGCGGCACAGTGCCCCCGAGTGGTATCAGCCTCGTAGGCCAGAGCGACGGCTCAGTGGTGGAGGTGGTAGCTGGCGCCTCCCTCACTCTTCGTTGCAGAGTGCCCGACGCTCGTCCACCGCCCACACTCTTTTGGTATCTGGACCAGAAGCAGCTACCGACAGGTGGGATCAGACAAGGTTTGCTAAATGTTTGCTAAGTTGCTTGAATACCAGATGAACATCACAATTGAAGGAGGGGGTGGGGGCTGCAAGTTTTACGGGGCAAAAACTTAAGCGTTTAAATAGCAGAACTAACGAATAAATAAATAGATAAACGAGTGTTGCACTCAAGACTCTTAGGAGTTGCAGTTGAGCCATATTGATAAGCACATTGGCGGAAGTAAGTTTTAAAGAATTGACAGCCTTTCATGAATGTTGTGTGTTTATGACTGTTCTCTCAGTGTAGCACTGCAGCATTGTTTCTCCTCAGACCAGGTGGACTCCCAGGTGGTGCGATCGGTAATACCACACAGGTGGAGTGTGAGGAGCAGGATGACCCTGCAGCCCCGGAAACAGGACGACGGCGGGAGGATCATCTGCCGGGTGCTGCACCCCGGCCTGGAGGGAGGCGGGGCGCTGGCCACCTCGATCACACTATCTGTCCTGCGTACGTGTTCCAGAAACACCCACACTCACACACACACACACACACACACACACACACACACACACACACACACACACACACACACACACACACACACACACACACACACACACACACACCCACACACACCACACACAACCCACACCCACACACACCCACACCCACACCCACACCCACACCCACACCCACACCCACACCCCCAAACCCACACACACACACACACACACACACACACACACACACACTCACACACACACACACACACACACACACACACACACACACACACACACACACACACACACACACACACACACACATCGTAGTTTCACTTAATCAGATGACTTATATTTCCTGATCACAGTGCACATAAACATTTTTTAAATCCATTAAGATCAGTTCCATCACCGTGCCTCAGACCCCCCGGCACCGCCCACCATCAGTGGTCTGGTGGAGGGCGACACGCTTCGGGCGGGGGAGCGCCGCAACCTGACGTGTACCTGCCTGGGAGGGAACCCTCGTCCCTCACTTATCTGGTACCGCGCTGGCCGCCTCCTGGATAACTCCTACACGCCGGTGGTGCAGGAACGCGGCGTCCGCACCGTGAACACCCTTGACCTTCTGGCGACGGAGGCAGACGACGGGGCGGTGCTGGAATGCCAGGCCGCCAGCGATCTCCTGCACCTGCCTCTCACGGCCAACCTTACGCTCTCAGTATACTGTGAGTACAGACTGTTCATTAAAGCCTATTAGCAAACTTTTGTTTAATTTTGTATTTCATCCGTTGGGTAGTCGTCTGTTCTTCTAAAGAATGTAAAAAATGCACTTTGACTTGTGTTATAAAAGTTGTTTTTTACTCTAGATGGACCGGCGGCTGTGAGGGTGAGCGGACCAGGTCGGGCTGAGGAGGGCCAGGCAGTGGCACTGAGGTGCGAAACCTCTCCTTCCAGTCCGCCATCTTCCATCGCCTGGCGGGTCAACGGTGAGTGACGCCAAGACCCACGAGGCTACTCAGTGTAGCACAAGGCAATAGGCTGTTGTGTTGGTGAAAATGGAACAGTAGTTTATATAATATCGTTCACACCCTAAGGAAGCTGTAAGCAAATTACATAACTTACTTACTAAAGGTTTTCTTAATCCTAAAGACTTTTCATTTATTATTGCTAGGTGAAGAAGTGGCTTCGTCCAACGCCGTGGTGAAGCAAGTGTCGTCAGGTGGGTGGGTGACCTCCTCGCGCCTGGTGTGGCAGGTGGAGGGACCGTGGCAGGGCAAGGCGACGCGGCAGCTGGCGGTGGAGTGTGAGGCCAAACACCAGTCTGTGCGGCACCCACCCCACCACACCCTCCTCATCACACTCGTCAGTCAGTGCTCACTCACGCCCGTGTGTGTGTGTGTGTGTGTGTGTGTGTGTGTGTGTGTGTGTGTGTGTGTGTGTGTGTGTGTGTGTGTGTGTGCGTGCGTGTGTGTGCGTGCGTGTGTGTGCGTGCGTGCGTGTATGCGTGCGTGCGTGTGTGCGCGCGTCTCATTCTATACTTATTTTACGTAAATCTCACAGTTTTCTAGTTATTAAATAAAACATGATTCTGCAAAAAATTCAAATGTAGTGCCCTTAAAAATTTCGACACTACTTTACTAAAACGTTGTCTATTATCGTGTGCTTATTTTATCTGCAGCTAGACAGGCTACACTTGTTAGGGTACAGTACATGTATTTATATATCAAGTACAAATATAAATGCAATGTATTATGTTGATTTTCAATGAATTATGTTGTCTTTAGCATTATTTAATATCAGTTACCTGTTTGCAAAAAGAATACACATATTACTTTATGGCACATTATATATCTAATTATTTTATTTATTGATTACATAAAAGCCAAACTGCCACAATTCATAAGCACTAAGAGAGGAAAAAATATATTTGGGTAGTAGTTTCCGCGAGAATTGTAATTGACCGTAGTTACAACCTTGAATCCTCCCTCCCCCACAGAGCCAGCCGGTGCCCCCGTGCTGGCAGGTGAGGTGTTGGAGGCAGTGGTGGCAGGCAAGACAGCGGAGGTCACGTGCGCCAGTCCTCACAGTCTTCCTCAAACCTCCATCAGGTAAGCCTCACACACCCTCATTTTCACTGCACCTGAACTCATTGTATTTGTGTCTTTATACTTTATTAGTGGTCAGTTTGTTCAGTTTTTTATGTAATCCTAAAACCTCTTGTAAATACTATTGATAGTCATGACATAATATAACATAACAAAATGTAATTCTATTTACTTCTTCGTACAATAACTATTTGTATCCATTAACTTTAAGAGAAAAAAAAGAAAAAGTGGAAATGTTTCTGAGATCAAATGATATCGAAAAATGCTGCTAAAATAGATGTATTTTTTATAACCATGTGTGTGTGGACAGGATTTACCATGGAGGAAAGCTGGTGGCATCCAGACTGGAACACACACCTGCCGTCACTCAGGCGCGAGGAAGGGTGAGAGTGAACCCACCTGATAATGGGTCTGAGGTGAAGTGTGAAGTGATCAGCCCAGCCAGCACCAAGCCCAAAGTGGCCTCCACCAGACTTTCTGTCCAGTGTAAGGCTTCAGGGAAACAATATATCAATTATAAATGATATCTGTACTGTAATTATGTGGTCATTTAACTTGAGTGGCTCGTTTTATCAATTAAAAGAATATATCAAATCAATATCAATGGAAGGCAAACATTCAAAACAATAAGACAAAAATTGAAGACAAACTTATAGCACTCCCGTCACATGTTTCTGTCGTGGTATGTTGTAGTTCCTGCGAGGGAGTTGATGGGATCCCTGGAGCCACGTGTAACAGAGGAAGGGTCTAGTGTCACCCTCACCTGCCTCACCTCCTCTAGCAATCCATCAGCCAACCTCACCTGGACGTCTCAAGGTTCTTTACCCCCCAAGGCCACCACCACCACCTCCCCCGCTGCTTTTAGTGGCACCAGCACCAGGTAGGAGGCAAGGAGCTGCCACTGAGCTAAATGTTTGATAGATATGAGAGGAAACAAGATTATGATCATTATATTCCAGTATGACACTGAACATGTTGGGATTATGTAAGCTACAGTCTACCTTTATGAATGTTGTTTGTGTTGTTTGTGTGATGGCAGGTCAGAGGTGGTGATGGTGGTTCAAGCTGCAGACCATAACAGGAATCTGGCTTGTGAGGCTAACAATGGCCTCGGCTCATCCCTACAGAAGAGTTTTGTTCTTAACGTTCTGCGTAAGTACAGGGAAGGAAGGTGATGAATACAAGTAGGCTCTCAAGTTTGTACATCAATAAAGCTGTATGCTGGTTTGACTAAAGAGGCCTAATGGTTCCAATGCTAACAATACAGAAGGTTGTTAGGCCCCAAAACCTCTCAGGGTTATATATATAAAAGAAGAGACAAAGTGAAACATTCAGAGAGTTAGCAGGATAAAGAAAATTTGTGAAATGATATCTCAGGTCATAATGCTTGAACTACAAAAATAGATGTACTGTTATTGAGGGCATAATTAACAAGGTTGAATAATATACATAGGATGTACTAGGATTAAACAACAAAGTCCACAAATTGTATCATTAAGACACGTAATCACAACAACCTGTTTTTTTCAACAGATGCTCCAGTGTGGCGAGAGAAGCCGTCCAAGCAGGTGGATGTGTGGAAGGGTTCAGATGTTACCGTCACTGCAAGTGCCTCGGCCAATCCAGGTCCCGTCAGGTGAGAAGCCTTCACTCCTACAGTATTTTGTGTCATCCATAATGCATATTTTGGTCTTCACACAGGGATGTATAACTCTCGTTTAAGGTTTTTCTTATGTGTACTAACCATTGCATTTGTACCATTTATACCTTGTATATGCAAGGTGTGCCAAGTCATAGTTACAATATCATCTTGCTTAGTGTGCTTTTCAGAGCTTCAGTCTCGTTTGTCTTCACCTTTTCCCTTGCTACTCACAGTTTACATCCATAAAGCAAAGCATGTGTATCGATAAAAGAAATATAAACAATGGTATTATTATACCAAACCTCTGCAATAACCTATACAGTATTAGTAAACACGTTAATAAGCATAAAATCAGTCTTAACTCCCCCGCCAGGTACTGGTGGCGACGTGGGAAGGAGACTCTGGTTGGGGCTGGAGGAACACTGCGTCTCGGGTCAGCCAGGAAGAGCATGGCAGGGAACTATTCCATCAGTGCATACAGTCAGAGGGGAGCCATCAACACCTCTTTCTACCTTAACGTACAGTGTGAGTTTTGTTGGTTGAGGCGTGATTCTGCTTACTGATTTAGTTTATTCCTTAGATGATGAAGTGAAATTATTTACTGCAAGGTCTTCACTATCTATGTTAGTTACTCTACACTGTATCACTTGCATCACTTAATTTCAACTCTTTTATGAGACAGTTATACTTTTGTCATAGGAAATTTGGTTGTTAGAATTCCTCTGGAAAAAACAAGAAAATAGTTTCTTGCCCTTTCTCTCAGATGGGCCGGATAGTGTGGAGGCACCAGACAGTGTGACAGTGGGTGAAGGCGATGCTGTTGACATCCGTTGTTCAGCTTCAGGCAACCCATTACCTTCCCTCTCTTGGATGGCAGGGTAAGTGAGGCAATCATTCACTTAAGGCTAATTACCAGATCTACTCAAAAAACTTAATACTGTGTTATTTTCTTTTTTGTATTTTGTCACTCATAGTTTTGCAAAATGAGTCATAATTTTCAAAAGAAATATGTTAAGCAACACCAGCCATATTGATGACCTGAAAAAGATAATGTATAATAATGCTAATACTTGGCTTTATTTCATCGGTAAAATTAATCTAATGAATAGGTTAAGATATAGTTCTAAAATAAAATAGAACTATATAGTCTTTTTGTGAAAAAATTATGTTCTCTGTCATGTACTAAAACAATCTGTGTTTGCATCAGGAACCAGAGTATAGGATCAGGCGTGGGTGTTGCCCGGCTGGTGTTGCGGTCAGCTCAGAGGAAGGACACCGGCCTCTACACCTGTCAGGCTTCCAGCAGCCTACCATCACGCCCACCACCTGTGCCGACCAAGCTCATTGTTACACGTATGAATACTTACACACAGTTAGCTTCACAAAAAGAGTTTTCTCACACCAGCCTTTGTATGCTTTCAATGTAATCGTTAATGTAGCTGATGTGTTACTACAGTGTTTGTCGTCCCTCAGAGCCTGTATCAATGGCTGAAGATGGTGATGCAGTGAAGGGGTCCTGGGCATCTCTTGGAGGAAAGGGACGGCTGGTGTGCCAGGTAAGGGCTGCCCCGGCACCCACCTTCCTCTGGACCACACATGAGGGAATGGAGATCCACACCAGTGACAAGTACCTCATCCACAAGCCAGTGGTGAGTCCTGGCTGCTCGGACTCACAACAACATTTCTTAATGCTCACTTTCTTCGTTTTCTTTGCATATTTCTTTTATTGAATATTTCTTGAACTATAATACTTCTTTGGAACTACCCATATACATTATTTATGTAATGTTCTGAAACTTTTTCAAGTAAGATTTCTAGTATATCTTAATCACACTTTCTTTTATTTTCAAATATCCTTCAAGGAATTCCTTCCATCATTTGTTCATATTTAAATTCAACATAATATATATGATTTTTTGTCAGATACAATACACATGTAAGTCAGAATGTCCAGGTTAAATCATAAATCAATATTTAATTATTTTCTCCACCTGGTAATCATGTTGCCGTACTCATCACCTGTTACGTGGTGCAGGAGGTAGATGGTCTGGTGACTTGGTCCTCTGTGCTGGAGGTGTTTGATGTCTCCCTACAAGACTACCAACCCTACCACTGCTCTGCCACCAACCCTCTCGGCTCAGGCGCCACCACCCTCAAACTCAGGCACCCAACACGCCCTTTTCCTCCCACAAATCTCACGGTACAAAATGCTGCACGTAGTTTGTAAAGTCATAATGGTGTTCATTTTGATAAATCTGCAAGAATACTACCACCGTCTTCGCTGCTGGTCATAAAAGGTGACCAAAAAGGATAAAGCAAGGGGTGGGGGAAGTTCCTCCTATGAAAAGGCAGGACGCAGAAGGGAAGGGAAAAGTAATGTCACCCTGAACCCTAAACTCCTTGTCTTGGCTTCCCCTTAAGGAGGCAATTAACACCTTCATAGCCTGTTTCAGTTTTCATTTCTTTATAACACACATTTTTTTTCCTCTCTCAAGCTCTTCTAAGTTTTCATTCAAATCTTGCCAGAGGTTCTCTCCTTCACTCTTGTCTCTTTCACCATAATCTTCATCTGATCACATCCAGTCTGCTGCACCTTTCATGTCCTTTCAAACATCATGATGGTTTCCTCGTCCATCCTCAGCTTCTGTAGTATTTTAAGATTTTATTTTAGTATTGCGATTACCATATCACATTAAGTAAGTACAACATTATTGTTGTATTCTAGCAATACAAATTCAATATAGTTGGTATAAAGGTATACATACCTGTATCTTGTTAAAATGGTGTAATCCATATCTGAATGGATTTTGTGTCTACAAATACACTATATGAAGTTATCACACTGCTACTTTCTCCATCGGGTTCTTCAGGTGTCTCTACACTGTTTCTTTCCTGTGCAGGTGATCAGTGTTAGCAACGTGTCTGTGGTGTTGGGTTGGAACCCCAACCTGTCTGGCAGTCTTCCTTTGGGTTACACCGTCAGGTATCATCCCACCGGCACACACACATTTCAGGTGTGGATTTATCTTGTATGTCATGTCTCAGTGATTCATGTGTGCTTGTCTATGTCATCATGTTGATGTACCAAGGAATGATTTCACATCACTTATTGATAATGGTATCACTGAGACGTTATAACTGTAAAACTAAAAGTTGTTAGGAAGTTTGCTATTTTGAATGCCTTGTAGAGCTTACACTCAACATCTATCTGTTTGTTAGCATATGATCAATGCCAATACACCAGCAGTACGAAGAAGTCCTTGATGGCAGCAGCACCGGGGTGAAGGTGGGTGGGTTGACGCCTGAGGTGGAGTACAGCCTCACTGCTCAAGCCAAGAACAACCAAGGCCGCTCAGACTATGTCACGCCACCAGTCACTGTCACCACTTTGAGTGAGTTAATACACACCCTTTTAGAATCTTTTGAAGCTTCACAGATGAACACCAGTGAATATGTGCACTATATGCTTTCTGAAATTATATATTTTTTGTTTTATTTGATTAAGTAGTATTTCTTTATTCTTGTAGTTGCTGTTTTCCCTTTTATTCACACACATACGTATATATCACTAGGGATATAACTGAATTATTGTTGTAATAAAACATACCAGATATTTCTTTGGATAATCAAATATTTGGTTGACTTACCATTACAAAGCATGTATTGTCTGCCATATATTGGTAAAGAATCACAATAATTCATATTACTACAGTGAAAATATCAGTACAGGTACCTAACGATGTGATGCTTTGAGTTTGTGTTGTTATTGCATCAGCAGGCGGAGGGGAAGGTGTGGCAGGTAAGGTTGAAGGTCATATCACCAGTTTCTTGCTGCTGGTGATCATCATGTCAGTGTTTGGCCTGTTGATGCTTAACGTGGCTGCCATCGCCTGCTTCTTACGACACCGCAGCAAGAAGAAGTATTTGAGAGGTGAGTTGATGTGTTGGTATAAGACTAGAAAAATTATTGTCCACTTTACTATATGTATAAAGTATTACTAATCTGACGTGCTGTGTTTGGGCGAGGTGTACTTCTCTTCTCTTAGGGCCTAGAGGCTAAGGGAAGGGAGTATTTATGTATGTGTGTATAGGTGTGTGTATGCATACCTTATATTAGCTATCCCCCGTTTAGCATAATGGCAGCCTTCTGGTATTAGATTACTACCTGTTTGATGGAGATGTTCTTGAATTACTAGTTCGTCGGATTTTGTAATATATCAATTTTTTCTTATTTATATACAGTATGATTATCTTTTCAAGGTTAAGGCAAGATATTTCAGTTTCTTATGAACTAAACTAATTTTACATATTTGATTATCTTTTCAAGGTTAAGGCAAGGTATGTAAGTTTCGTATGAACATAAAAGGAAGAAGTTGGATATGGTAAGAGTCCTCACAGCACCTTTCCCTTCCCCTTACAGGCGTCCACACCTCCAAAAACAACTCCACCACTGCAATAGG
The DNA here is from genome assembly GCA_036785275.1 of Cancer borealis. Classification (NCBI taxonomy): domain Eukaryota; kingdom Metazoa; phylum Arthropoda; class Malacostraca; order Decapoda; family Cancridae; genus Cancer; species Cancer borealis. Next base: position 14,611 of record JAXIVD010005714.1, read on the forward strand.
CAACACTTCCTCCAATCCGGACCACCACCACCACCACCACCAGAACCAAGTGCTGCTCACTCTTAACAGTCTATCCAGGAAGAAAACCAAGAAATCAAAGGTTAGAGAAGTGAATTAGGTTATACTTTATTGCCACTAATTTCTGCAATCTTATTATTTATTTTTTCGAACTTTCACACACGTCTCATACCCTTTTTTCAGGATCATACAAGGCCGGGCAGCTGTAAGCGAGCCACTGTGATACCCTTGCCTTCACCTTCATCACAGCGACATAAGATGGTACACTTTGGTAGGTTCACCAAACACACTGCAGTGGCTGACAAAAGCAGTACAGTATTTACACATAATGGCAAAATACCAAGACCACCGCCCATGCAACAACACAACACCAAGAGCACGTCACACACTGCCCAAGGCTTATCACCTGAGACTACCAAACCTCCTAGACATAAAAAACAATCAACCCGAAGCATAGTTGCACCAGAGGCACATTCCCTCCTTGTAGCACATAACCAAGACAAAACTATTGCATCTAAACTAAGACAACCCCAAAAAGATCAAGACCAGCTATCAGAGTCTTCACATGAAAGTACACAAACTGCAATCTTCTGTGAGGACAACATTCCTCCACCGCTGATCAGTACTGACTTGGAAACACAACTACAGATTCTGGAAGAGCAGAGGAATCAGGGAAGCATTGATCAGCTTAACAAAGAAGTCAAACAGTATTTCCAGAAGAGGAAAATGACAAACAATTTGCAGTCTGATGAAGGATCTAGCAAGAGCCTTGAGTATATTGATTTGGATCACTGTACTGGAGTGGTGACAGATCCTATGAGTGCGTCGGGACACCATAAACGCCACAATCACCTAACACCAAGAAATGCAGAAACACTCAACTCAGACGACACTTCCACTAGTTCAGAATGTCACCCAAATATCGATACCGGCCTTTTGTCTCACATGCCACAAGAGGTACCAGCATCTTCCTTCCTGCAAGAAGATATTCAGAATATGTTTTTACCACCAACAAACTCATCTCAACTCAATCCTCCACCAGCATCCTTTCCTTCAAGTCACTGGCCTCCACCAACAACACCAAGTCACATCCAGCAACACAGATTACACTCTGCTTCACCCAACAGAGTAAGAATGGGACATCAGCCTCCTGAGTCACCACCGAGGGTCAGGCAACACAGACCAGTGTCCTCACCCATTGTGTCTGGCTCAAGGGATGGAGCCCCTGAATCAGTATCCAGTGTGAGGCATCGCAGGACACCATCAGAGTCACCAGTCAGAGCCGTTTACATCCCAGGTTCTGAGTTGCTAGACAATACTGGTCACCACATGGATCCTTCTGAGTCACCAATAAGATCCAGTCATCACATGGTTTCCTCCGAGTCACCAGTAAGACACAGCCGTCAAATGGATCCCTCGGAGTTCCGTGAAGTAATGAGGCGTCAGTACAGGACACCCTCTGAGTCACCAGTGAGAAGTGTTCACCATGTGAGTCTTTCTGAGTCAACAGTCAAGAACAAAACAAGAAGAAGTTCTGAGTCACCACAAAGGACTGCTGGTCACTTGGGAACACTTAAATCATCACCAACCAAAGAGACGAGTGATTCTACACCTTCCAAATCACTAAGTAGGTCCAGACAGCGACTAGCAGAGTCACCAATTAAAGATGTACAGCACCATAGACACTCTGAATCACCAGTTAGGTCCAGAGAGTATCACAGGGCACCACCTGAGTCACCACTTGATGAGCTTCAGTATCATCTTCCATCCACACCCCAAACAAGGTCACATCAACAAAATCAGCTACCCAACACAACCAGAAGAACGCATCCTGTCCACACACTGCCAGGGTCACCTTCCGGGCACCAGCATCACCATCCACAATCACAAGTTCAATCTCAGGTCATCCATCACTCCTCAGCCACTTCAGCCTCACACAGCTCACTACTGTCACACCATCATCCAGTTGAACTCAACACTGGTACCCAATCAGCTTCTTTTTCACCTGGACAGTTAAATGTTCTTCACCACCCACTTACTCCATCCAATTCAGGTCGACGTAACCTTCCACCAACCCCGCCTCGATCCAAGAAGCCCCGGCCATTACCTTCCTTCTGTCCTTCCCAACCCACACTCATGCAATCTTCTATACTTCAAAGCAATCAAGTTCATCGCCAGTTGTCACCAGAAGAAATTTCTACATCATTTGTATTGGCAGAAAGTCCCAAAATTGAAGATAGGCAACGTGTCTCCATTCAACAGCTTCCTTCTGCTTCAGTCACATCGAAATCTGTCGGTGGAATTATAGATGATGAAAGTAAAATGAAGTTTAGGGAAATGGTGAAGGCCATACCCGGCTCCCCCAGCACAGTGCGCAGAAGTGATGTCAGAAAAGGGGCGATCCAGACAGAAAGATTTGAAGGACAACAGAGCCCTCAGAATATAAGAACTGTGGTGACTCAGTTTGCTTCTTCCAACAGTCCAATTGCCACTAGTTCGCCTCTCACTCACAGACGCCGTACAAGGTTTCCTGATGATTTCCTTTGGCAAAGCACCTCCGGAAATTTATGAAATGATATGTGAAAATCACTTCTGAGCTCTATTGAACTTACTATAAGAGTTAAAGAGAGATGAGATACACAAAGCAGACTGTAGATATATATTAATAATTTATGTCAGAAATAATTATAGTTATTTTGTCTCAATATGGTAAGAATGAAAGCTCTGAAAAGATGATCGGAAACTAAATATCCACAAAGTTATGTAATTTATCATATTTCACCATGACTAAATGTACTGAATAGTAACAGCTAAACACTGAACTAGCACACGACACATGGATACAAGGCAGAGTTGGATTGAGTGAAAAGGAACTAAATCACAATAAGAAACTATACGAAAAATAAGAAAATGATCATATCAAGAGGAGAACCTTGACACTATAAAGACATCATTAAAAGGGACAAAGCAAGGAAGGGAAGCCTAAGCAGCGTGGGATCAAGTCCAGCAAGTGAACCTCATTGCAAGAGATGTTGAGGTGAAAGCAGTGACCTTGAGTGTGTTGAAGGACTCTGGTGTTGCCCGGATACCAAGCTGAGGTGAGCAGTGTTTGTCCTGTGAGGGTGATGTGACTGTGCAGCAGGTGGTCACCGTCTTACCTGGTTAAAGATATGGAGTAAATCTAGTTATACAGGTGTGTTAGTCTTGATGTTGTGGTCTTAATGGGTGACGATGTACTGCAATGAGGTCGTAAGGTAGTTAGCCTAAACGTGGTTCATATCCCAGGTAGTTCAGTCTTTCTGTAATAACTGTCTGGTCTTGTTTTTTTGTGTGGCACTTTTTGGTCGTGTTCCCATTGTTTGCAAACCTTGCGTCGTAACAAAGACATTCTCCTCATGATGCAAGGCTGAGTGTTCGGCGTCGTATAGCTCGTGTTGCGTCACTAAATTAATCAGTGTTTCTAAAGACAAGTGTTCGTGCAATGAGTGAAGATACGATGAATACGAGCACGCGGGAAAGGTGTAGTAATGAGGCAAAGGTTGTTGATGCCGTCACTGTTGCCTCCACCTTCAGGCTGCTTCACTTGTTTGTGGAAGATATAAGTACGTGCTGAACCAGGTATGATTAATAACTAAATAGTACAATGATGTCACGTAATATTTTGTTTGATCAATTGGCTAACTCCTTTACGTGGGATATAAGACGGGTATATAGGTAGATAACTTATTATGTTTTATTATTATCATTATTACTATTTATTCATAAGTAGAGGCATTTCATGAATCAAGTGAAAGAGGAGGGGGATCAGGTCGCATTATTCATGAAATAATTAATCATTGTGCTGGGGTACAAATTATTTAAGCCTTCAATTATGAAAATAGAAAAGTTTGCCTTCAACAATGATCCCATCCAGCCTGCATGAAGACAAATGACAAGTTGTTAAGGAAAGGGTGGAGCTTGAACTGACTGACCCATGCACAGACAGACCTCCATTTTATTTTATTATGAATCTAAAACTATAAGTAAATCCGAGTTGATGGTGAAGGAGCGTCAACACAACATGAAACGATGCATGGTAATCACCAGTGAAATGTTGTTGAAGGGTAATTGGCCGTGTGGGTGAAGGGCGTGCTAAGGGAGGGTAAGGGAGGGTCATGGGAGGCGAGGTTAGACGAGCAGATGGTGCAGCCCTCCAGTCGGACAGGAGGCAGCGTTGGGTGAGTGTTCTCTGTGTTGTGTTTGATACTCGTGAGGGTTCAAGGGGATGCGTGTGGTCAGCTTAGTCTGTGAGGGAAATGTTAGTGTCTAGGGCTGCTGTAGTTGTGGTGGTTGTGTGAAAGGATCAACGTTGGAATGTAGAAGGGTTTAGTATGGAAGGACAGGTTATGAAGGCAGTCATTGGCTTAGTGAGGGGGAAGGTGGTGGATGACGTGTATGGTGTAGCGCTGTTTGAATTAATGTGCGAGGTTGAAGGCGTTAGGTGTTTCAAGTGTTTCGGAGGTTTTACTTTAATATATGGTAGTTGGTAAGCTTTTACATACTAAATTCAAAAAGACCATTGGTGATTACCTCTTCAACATTGTTTTGCTTCTAGCATTGCTACTTTCAATATGTTTTCGGCGTCTTCTAATTTCAACTTTGACTTTAATGTTCTCTAATTCTGCACACCTCGCAACGTACGCAGTAAAGTTAATCTTTGTACTTTCTGAACTTTATTGGTGATTCAAAGAATCAAAGTTTTTGATACGTATAAATACTATATGGTGTATTACTTGCTAGTATTTTCTTCAGTAAGCGAGCAGCACACGGTTTAATTTGTATTCCAGGGCTGGATGCGTGGAGGAGTAATTGGTTACACCGGGTATCACGAGTTGATTACATCCTAGTGGTTCATTGGTGGTCATTTCTAATTGATCATTTCACACTGTAATGGGATTCGATGCTGGTGTGCGATGTTTCCAATTAATTTATAATTGCAATGTAAAGTGTTGCGGCACAGTAACGAAAATATTCGGTGATTCTAATTTAAGTTGTCCTGGGCATTTCTGAAAGTAAAGCATAGGTGGCGGGGAAGAGAGGCTAAATAAAACTTCTAGGTATTGTAGTAAATAAAGTTTAGTGACTGCTGGAGTTTGTGGTCAGTGTAATTATTGATTTTAGGAGAGTAAGATATAACATATAACAAGTCTTTATAGCTGTTGACTAAACGTGATTGGTGTAATCACGTGCGTGGTGACTCTGATTTGACTTCGTATGATCTTCAATCTTAACAAATGTTCTTGTGTAATTGCAATTAAATCTAGTATTAGATTATCAATTTTAATTTGAGGAACTAGTTTATTTGTCGGTAACTGTAATTATAATGAGGGGGGGGGGGGGGGAAATGTGCCAGGCAACAAAAGCCATATGGCACTATTGGGGTAGTAGGGTTAGGTAATAGGATTGGGTAGCAGGGCTAGGTGGGGAGAGGGTCGGGTAGGGGTTAGATCAGATGAAGGACGTTGACGGCACGGAGAGACATGATCAGTAGGGAATAAGACTCGGAATGGGGGTAGGTGAGGGAGGAGCGTTCGCAGGAGGTAAAGGACTGGGGTCCATATCCATAAGAAAGAAGGAAGAGGGTCAGGAGCGGGCGAGGTAGGGGGAGAGGGAGAAGGTTGAGAGATGAGATCGGTACGGGTGTAGCCAGGTGATAGGGGAAGAGAGAGGAGAGATCGGGCAGCAGAGGTAGGAGGAGGAGGGGCAGACGAAGGGGACTGCACCGAAGAACAGGCGGGGTAAGACGATGGAGGGAGGGGAGAGTAAAGCGGGAAAGGGGGAGAGGGCGGAGCGCCAGGGGCAGAGGGGGGAGAAGGGGGAGGGAGGAGGGATCGGGAAGGGGAGACGGCAGAGGAAGAAAGTGGAGGAGGGGGCGTCGGGGTAGGAGGGAAGTGCTTGGGAGGGGAGTGAACAGAAGCCACGACCTGGATAGGAGGGGCCGGAAGGGAAGGGGGCAAGGAGGTAGGAGGGGAGGACAAGGGAGCCGTGTTCTATATGAACGCGACGATGGCATCAAGGGTATCACCCTCGGAAGGAGCGGGAGAGGAAGGTGCAGGGTGAGTTTTTTTTAGAGAGGTGGAGAGAGGGCGAAGAGATCAAGGTGGAAGCGGGAGAGGAGGTTGGAGGGGGAGAGGGGACCAAGGCTTCAGGGCGGTGTTGTCGCTTGGTAGAGTGGGAGCGCTGGGGGAGTGGAGAGGGAGGAGCAGGAGTACGGGCGGTGGTGGAGGTAGGAGTATCAGGGTCAAGGACAAAATAAAAATTAGAGTAGGAGATGGAGGATGGAGGCGGGGAGGGGGGAGAAGGAAGAGGAAGGAGGTAGAGGAGATGGGTGGGTGGAAGGAGGGGTAGGGGGAGGGGGGCCGAGGACCGGGGCGGGAAGCAGAGGACGTGGGTGGAGACAGAGACAGAGACAGAGACCGAGACTGTCTCTGTAGAGACCGAGACTGTCTCTGTAGAGACCGAGACTGTCTCTGTAGAGACCGAGACTGTCTCTGTAGAGACCGAGACTGTCTCTGTAGAGACCGAGACTGTCTCTGTAGAGACCGAGACTGTCTCTGTAGAGACCGAGACTGTCTCTGTAGAGACCGAGACTGTCTCTGTAGAGACCGAGACTGTCTCTGTAGAGACCGAGACTGTCTCTGTAGAGACCGAGACTGTCTCTGTAGAGACCGAGACTGTTTCTGTAGAGACCGAGACTGTCTCTGTAGAGACCGAGATTGTCTCTGTAGAGACCGAGACTGTCTCTGTACAGACCGAGACTGTCTCTGTACAGACCGAGACTGTCTCTGTAGAGACGGAAACTGTCTCTGTAGAGACTGAGACTGTCTCTGTAGAGACTGAGACTGTCTCTGTAGAGACTGAGACTGTCTCTGTAGAGACTGAGACTGTCTCTGTAGAGACTGAGACTGTCTCTGTAGAGACTGAGACTGTCTCTGTAGAGACTGAGACTGTCTCTGTAGAGACTGAGACTGTCTCTGTAGAGACTGAGACTGTCTCTGTAGAGACTGAGACTGTCTCTGTAGAGACTGAGACTGTCTCTGTAGAGACTGAGACTGTCTCTGTAGAGACTGAGACTGTCTCTGTAGAGACTGAGACTGTCTCTGTAGAGACTGAGACTGTCTCTGTAGAGACTGAGACTGTCTCTGTAGAGACTGAGACTGTCTCTGTAGAGACTGAGACTGTCTCTGTAGAGACTGAGACTGTCTCTGTAGAGACTGAGACTGTCTCTGTAGAGACTGAGACTGTCTCTGTAGAGACTGAGACTGTCTCTGTAGAGACTGAGACTGTCTCTGTAGAGACTGAGACTGTCTCTGTAGAGACAGAGACTGTCTCTGTAGAGACAGAGACTGTCTCTGTAGAGACAGAGACTGTCTCTGTAGAGACAGAGACTGTCTCTGTAGAGACTGAGACTGTCTCTGTAGAGACTGAGACTGTCTCTGTAGAGACTGAGACTGAGACTGTCTCTGTAGAGACAGAGACTGTCTCTGTAGAGACAGAGACTGTCTCTGTAGAGACAGAGACTGTCTCTGTAGAGACAGAGACTGTCTCTGTAGAGACAGAGACCGTCTCTGTAGAGACAGAGACCGTCTCTGTAGAGACAGAGACCGTCCCTGTAGAGACAGAGACCGTCCCTGTAGAGACAGAGACCGTCCCTGTAGAGACAGAGACCGTCCCTGTAGAGACAGAGACCGTCCCTGTAGAGACAGAGACCGTCTCTGTAGAGACAGAGACCGTCTCTGTAGAGACAGAGACCGTCTCTGTAGAGACAGAGACCGTCTCTGTAGAGACAGAGACCGTCTCTGTAGAGACAGAGACCGTCTCTGTAGAGACAGAGACCGTCTCTGTAGAGACAGAGACCGTCTCTGTAGAGACAGAGACCGTCTCTGTAGAGACAGAGACCGTCTCTGTAGAGACAGAGACCGTCTCTGTAGAGACAGAGACCGTCTCTGTAGAGACAGAGACCGTCTCTGTAGAGACAGAGACCGTCTCTGTAGAGACAGAGACCGTCTCTGTAGAGACAGAGACCGTCTCTGTAGAGACAGAGACCGTCTCTGTAGAGACAGAGACCGTCTCTGTAGAGACAGAGACCGTCTCTGTAGAGACAGAGACCGTCTCTGTAGAGACAGAGACCGTCTCTGTAGAGACAGAGACCGTCTCTGTAGAGACAGAGACCGTCTCTGTAGAGACAGAGACCGTCTCTGTAGAGACAGAGACCGTCTCTGTAGAGACAGAGACCGTCTCTGTAGAGACAGAGACCGTCTCTGTAGAGACAGAGACCGTCTCTGTAGAGACAGAGACCGTCTCTGTAGAGACAGAGACCGTCTCTGTAGAGACAGAGACCGTCTCTGTAGAGACAGAGACCGTCTCTGTAGAGACAGAGACCGTCTCTGTAGAGACAGAGACCGTCTCTGTAGAGACAGAGACCGTCTCTGTAGAGACAGAGACCGTCTCTGTAGAGACAGAGACCGTCTCTGTAGAGACAGAGACCGTCTCTGTAGAGACAGAGACCGTCTCTGTAGAGACAGAGACCGTCTCTGTAGAGACAGAGACCGTCTCTGTAGAGACAGAGACCGTCTCTGTAGAGACAGAGACCGTCTCTGTAGAGACAGAGACCGTCTCTGTAGAGACAGAGACCGTCTCTGTAGAGACAGAGACCGTCTCTGTAGAGACAGAGACCGTCTCTGTAGAGACAGAGACCGTCTCTGTAGAGACAGAGACCCTCTCTGTAGAGACAGAGACCCTCTCTGTAGAGACAGAGACCCTCTCTGTAGAGACAGAGACCCTCTCTGTAGAGACAGAGACCCTCTCTGTAGAGACAGAGACCCTCTCTGTAGAGACAGAGACCCTCTCTGTAGAGACAGAGACCCTCCCTGTAGAGACAGAGACCCTCCCTGTAGAGACAGAGACCCTCCCTGTAGAGACAGAGACCCTCCCTGTAGAGACAGAGACCCTCCCTGTAGAGACAGAGACCCTCCCTGTAGAGACAGAGACCCTCCCTGTAGAGACAGAGACCCTCCCTGTAGAGACAGAGACCCTCCCTGTAGAGACAGAGACCCTCCCTGTAGAGACAGAGACCCTCCCTGTAGAGACAGAGACCCTCCCTGTAGAGACAGAGACCCTCCCTGTAGAGACAGAGACCCTCCCTGTAGAGACAGAGACCCTCCCTGTAGAGACAGAGACCCTCCCTGTAGAGACAGAGACCCTCCCTGTAGAGACAGAGACCCTCCCTGTAGAGACAGAGACCGTCCCTGTAGAGACAGAGACCGTCCCTGTAGAGACAGAGACCGTCCCTGTAGAGACAGAGGCCGTCCCTGTAGAGACAGAGGCCGTCTCTGTAGAGACAGAGACCGTCTCTGTAGAGACAGAGACCGTCTCTGTAGAGACAGAGACTGTCTCTGTAGAGACACAGAGACAGAGACTGTCTCTGTAGAGACAGAGGCAGAGATATGGCGAGGAGAGGGGGTGAAGCCTAGGCGACAGGCTTCCTGATGTGCCTCACGTAATGTGAAACCGTCACAGAAGCGAATACCAGCGATCTCAGCCTCAAACTTATAAGCTGGGCAGCCGCGGTAGAGAGCATTATGAGGGCCACCACAATTGCATCAGCGCCGGGTAGTAGCAGGGCATTGATCGCGGGTGTGGGTAAAGCCACACAAAGGGCAACGGAGAGCAGAGCGGCAGTGTTTTTCAGGGTGTTCAAAGCGCCAACAGTTTCGGCACTGGCGAGGTGGAGGAACATAAGGCCGGACGGGGAGCATAACGCCCCCAACGTAGACATGGGTAGGAAGCTCGTGGCGCTTAAAGAAGATCCGAGCAACATTGGTGGGGGTTTTCTGGCGACCTCGGGGAGACAGGGTGTAGCAGCGAACGTTGACAGCGTCATACTCGCTGAGTAGGTCAAGAAGGTTAGTATGACAGTCTGACCAGATCTTGTCGTCAATAGGGCAGTCTTGAGGGGAGATGGAGACAGTGCCAGTGCACGTGTTGAGACGGTCGTTAGGGGTCGGATAAAAGGGGTCACCGGATGGGGCCAACAAGTTGGTCATTGCCTGAGACGGAGTCTCAACTCAGACTCCACACGTACCAGGCGAGAACGGTCAGGTCGGGTCTAGAAGTGGACCTTGCCCACTTGTTCCTGTAAGCAGCGTTGAAAGTGGAGGGTATTCTCAGAGAAGGGAGCGGAGGGGGGAATAGTAAAGAAGCGATCCCAGCGGGCAGGGGCAAAGAGGAGGTCATAGGCAGTGGGGCGAGGCACGCCACGAGAGGAGCCTGTCCGGAGCTGTGCCGTAGTCTTCCTAGAAGAAGAGGGGACATTAGGAGCTAAGGTAGTAATAGAAGATGAATTAGAGGTGACGGGGAGGGAGGCTGGAGGAGTGGTAGGAGTGGAAGAGAGAGTCGGGACAGCAGTAGACACAGGGGAGGGAAGAGAGGCAGTAGAGAGCCCTGGAAATAGGGACGATAGAAGGAGGAACAGGGGGCAGGTGAGATGAGGAGACTACAGGGGTGCGAATAGAGACCGTGGTACTAGTAGAGAAGGATGAGGAACAATAAGGGCCGAACCCTGGGGAAGGCGGGATGGTGGTAGCAGGAGGGAGAGAAGACGCAGGAGATGGGGCATAGGATGGAGTAGCATGAGAAGCTGTGGAGGGGGCAGGGCTACAAAGAAGAGTAGAGGGAGTAGGTGATATAGTAGTAGGGGTCTGAGGAACAGGCAGAGAAGCAGAGACCAGGTCCATTGGGCAGGCAGAGGCGTCAGGGGGGTGGTGACCAGCAGCAGAGGCCTCGAGGGACTGGTCGGGTACCACTCGAGGGGGACAAAGTGAAGTTTTGTTATCCATATATTGGTGTTTATTAGTAAGAATGGCATCGGGGGTCACGGGTAAACCGCCTACCGGATCGGCAAAAGGGGCCGAGCGCTGCCGTCGAGGGCAGGATACCTCGTCCCCCACAGGACTACCCGGTTTAAAAGGCAGCCCTTGTGGCACCGAAAGTTTTCCCCGCAGCGGCGAGCAAAGACCCGGGCCTCGATGCCTACCGGCTCAGGCACCCTCCAGCCAACACAGGACGGCCCACGACGGGCGATCCCTCTGGCGGGCGGCACCGGTGTCCTACACCAGCCTACTGTCGGGATCATCTTGTCGGGCCCTGACGGACACGCAAGCCCCCTACACCACGTCAAGGTAGCCACGGGGGAGTTATTAGTCGGTGTTAATATAAGGCTTGCCATACATTTTTTTTTTTTAGCAACCGGTAGAATTTATATTCAAATGCAGTGAATTTAGAATCTTGACCAACTTGGATAGATCCGGTATAAAAGTTTGAGATGAGTATCTGTACACTACTTACTTGAGCCTATATCAGCAGTGTCGCTTTTTTCAATATAAGGTATGCCCATTTCGTAACTATTACTACAAAGAGTTCCGGGAATTGCTAGTCTGTAGTAAAATGATCTAATTCGGATTATCAGCCTGAATTTTTAAGTATTGATTTGAGTGTTAATTTTAGTATTTTTCTGGCTTAGGTTGCTGGAGGACTGTTGATCTCAAGGCTGCTGCAAATCTGAAGAGGATTGCTGGTGTCGCAGGACTCCCGCCTCCTACGTGAATCTGCTTTCAAGCTGTTGTTTTTATGACTGTGTGCATAAGACTTGGTGCGCTGGCATGATGCTAGTGTCTAAGCTGCGTGTTTTAAGAGTTCGAAGAGCTCCCAGTTTTCTTTTATTTATTTTTTAATAAAAAAAATTTCCGTGAAGGTGAAGTGTTCTTTCCCAGACGATCTAAGGAGTATTTTTTCTATAGACTTTCCTAGATTGGAGTAAAGTTAGTGTCCAATGCAAGACTTTATTATAACTGAGACTAATTTTCTAAGTGCTCTACTCCGGTTACGCACAAGTATTTCCTGAGTTGCTGCACACAGACCTGTCTTCCATCAAAGTTGTGGTCCATTCTTTCCACATGCCCGAACCATGTTCACCGCCACACATCCTTTTTTTGTTTCCTTATACCACCATCAATCTCTGCTTTGATCTCATTAGTTATAAGCCATCTTAGAGTTGTACATTATAATAGTGACGGGTACTAGACTACATTTAATTCGTTACAATCTCCCTACCATCAGTTTGTGGAACCACCCCCCCCCCTATTGTTTCTAAATGCCAAAACCATAAACAACCAAAGATTTCCTTCGCATATTTCTTGCATCTAAACTAAAGTAACCTAATTGAGTTACCTAGTTGGATGGGGGGAGGGCATTCCTATATGTAGCAAATGTGTAATCCAGCAGATGATCCAGCAGATGGTCTTCGGTTTTTGAGATTTTGGAACCCTTTTGCATGTGGAGAGAATGGAGGAGGACCAAAACTTTATACCAGGGAGATCAGATCCAGGGAAGGGGGAAGAGTGCAGTAAATTGGTTTTAAGCCATCTAGCCTATGCTGCTGAGCCCTGGAAGAGTCTGGTTGTCCTGCGAAGATATGTCATAGATGGTTAGACCAAAAAACTTTTATTTTTATTATATTTTTATATAAAAATCAAACCCTAACTAGGAATCGGCAAATTTATTTACTAATGTTAAATCCTTTGAACACTAACTACATGTAGTTATATTACTTGGTGTTCTTGTTCAACCAGAAAATGTTCAAGAGGGAGTTAGCATCTGTTCAATAAACCACTGCAATCCACACTTGTTTGGTTGCTATACAGAACACTTAGTATGAAACCACTCCCATGCTGGTGTTCATTAATGCATCTTGATGGTTATTGAGGTAATTGAAAGGTTCTCAACACAGGTACAGTGTACCCAGCCCCAGAGGTACGCGGCATTGTTCACATTACAGTACATCCTGAACCAATTTGTACTTGACAAGTTAGATGTGCCCTCTAATATACACACATACAG
>JAXIVD010005715.1:0-27554 GCA_036785275.1 Cancer borealis
ACTCAGTCAACACAGAGAAAAGCATCAACCACACTAACCTGATGTAAAGGTGACCTAGGTGTCTCAACACCTGGGACACGAGGACCCTGAGCAGAGGCAGGTCGGTGGAGGTAGTCAAGAGTTGCATAATCATTGCTTTCACCTGGATCCTCTCCAAGGGTGAGTGTGCCTCGCTGCAGACTTCTGAGCTGCAGGGAGCGTAATGTGCCACCGTGGGACTTCTGGATGGTGGCATAGGTATTACTCTGAGCATCCATCTGTTGACAGAAAATATCTTAGTGGTGCAGTGTTTTATTTGTGGTATTTATATCACAAATAAAAGTGTCTCTAATACCGCTGCTTCTCATGATAAATTAAATTAACATTATTGTCATCATTATTTTGCACAAAAGGTCCATGTCACAGCTTTGGTTAAACAATGACACCTTGTTAAGCAGAACATTTAGTCCCTCTTCAGTATCTTACCCTTTGCATCTCTTCAGTATCTTACCCTTTGCATTAAGTAGTCAGTTTTATGCTCTCTCCACATGATTAACCAACATAAGAAAATGAGGCTGCAAAAGGTCAGTTGACCTACACAAGGCAGCTCCTGTGCACCTACCATCTGTTTTCTTCATCCATTGAAATGTCCAACCTTTTCTTAAAACTACTGTCCCAGCACTTACCACATACTTGCTGAGTTTGTTCCACTCCTCTACTACCCTATTTGTGAACCAGTTTTTACCCGTATCTGAACTTGTCTAGCTTGAAACCATTTGTTTGTGTTCTTACTTTCTCCTTGACTATGAGAATCTTATAAGAGAAGAAACCCTTGCTTGAAGGAGAGATTACCATCAAGTGAAGTGAGTCATAACAAAGTTATCTATTATATTACCTGTGACAAGTCTATGCTGGTTCTTCTTTCAGGACTCCACTCGGCATCCACTGTCACGCTGGGTCCCTGTGCTGCATTGGGCGGTACAGTTACTTGTGATGCATCAAACTCGCTCATCACTTGCATTGAGAGCTCTTGTTCCTCATACATCTTGAGTTTTCTGGAATATGCAAAGTCCACATTTTAATAACTGATTTTTAAAAGGTCGGACTGGCTACTAGATACACTTTGTTTAGGTATGGTTTTATAATAAATACAACTCTAAACCTTTCAAAAATTTCCTTCTCCAATATTTGTATATGCTGTCTTGTGTAATCTACTAGTAAGTAATCTAAATATATACTTACCATGAAATACTTAAAATGTAGTTTTTGATTTCCTTTCTATTGTTTTTTCCTTTAGATACAATATTTGCCGTTTTTCAGTTGTATGGATGCTACTACTGATTTTTGACCAATATTTTAAAGATTTTTCTTATTCAACCTGAAGCAACACCACCAATACTGTTTATTTAGGCTAGATTTTTGCAGAAGTACATTAAACTGTAAAACCTCCAATGTCTCCAAACAATATTGCTCATCAGTTATAACCAGCTAGTATTTCCACCAATTTTCATTGAAGATCTATCTATATCTTAACATTAAAATCTGTAATGACACCTCTGGAACTAGGTAAGCCTTCCTTTATGGAGGTATTTCACAACATACTTTTTTGGATAGTGATTTTTTGTGTGGGGGCAGGGCTCTGGCTGCATTTCAGTTATATGGGGGTGAACCAACAAATGCCACATACGTAGTTTGATTTTTCAATCTTATGAAGTGTGTTGAAAATACTTACTGATCTACCCAAAGGGGATTTTCTGTGGTGTTCAATCCCAAGTCTTCATCAATGTTGCGTTTGATCAGGTGTTCTGTGGATCTGCCTGAAGGTGTCATCACCCTGCAAGCACACAATGGATTGATTAGGTGCATCAAAGCAGTCTGAAACAATTATTCTTACTGCAGCAATTAATTGTGGTCTATTTGCATGTGAGATCAAATTACAGAAGTTTTGTAACTGAATACAAATAATTGTACCATAATTCATGCTGGATATGGAGATATCTTCATCTCACATTGGAATTAAGTGAAAGTTGTGTTTTAACATTATCCAAAACTATTTTTGTCGATTCAGTCTTTAAATATAGATGTCACAATATAACTATTTATTGTGATGCCTCTGATGATAACTATTTCATTGCTTAATGCATCTGGTCCTTTACTACACATGTTAATTGGTATGTATAAATAATGTCAAGGAAAAAGAGTGCTCAGAATAATTAAACTCCAAACTAGGATTAAATTGCATACATAAGCTGGATGGCTCTGTGGTACAATGTTCAGCTCGTGACCTAAAGATTGTGAGTTGGATTCTGACTTGGGCACCGCTCTCTTGTTAACCCTAGCAGAACTATACTGTCTATAGTTATCTAGTTCAAGGAGATTATTGAATCACCTTTTTATACACAAATAAGTCCAGAACAGCATTACACTCAATAAAAAGGGTAGGTGTAATGACCCACCAGTGTCTGAGGCAGCAGCACACTACCAGGAAGGAGATGAAGCCAATGAAGAGCACAATCATAAGGGCAATGAGGCCAGCCAGGCGGGCATCTACATCTTCTTTCACTTCCTCCACCATGGCAGGCTGTCAGGGATAGATATTCAGATATATGAGTGTGTTCTTTTCATGGAAACAAAATACCATCCAGAGAATCACTTTGGTCTCCTTACTTTTACATCTAATCTCACATACTGTGGAGAATTGAATAAACTTGCAAGTAGTAAATTTTTTTGGAAAAAGAAAGCTTTAAAAAGTCTGTGGTGCTGACTTCAGGTTGTACTCACGAAGATGTGCTTGATAAAAGCTGTGTGAGAATTATTGGTGAGGGTGTGGTAGCTGTGGTCGAGGCGCTCCAGCACCAGGGGCACCGACATCATCTGGTCCGTTTGGTTTACCAGGTGAATCAACATGTCTGTCCTGGAAGGTACGTACAAGTGTCTTTGTTTACAAGAGTACGCTGGGGTGTATGTACTCAATGAAAGAAACTAGATCACTTCCTGTTGAACTTTATTTCATCTGTAACTTCTCAAGATTTCCCTAAATTTGTTGAGCTGAACTTTCCATTATTGTGCTTCATTCCCTTACATGCTTCCAAGTTATATGTTAATGTGTGTAATGTTATGCAGCGTTTAAAAATCCTTTTTATATGCACACACATTAATTTAAAAATCCTATTTGAATTTCTTAGAACACTTTCCCATCACTCCAATAAGATATTTCATCGCCTCTATTTTATCCTCAAAAAGAAAATCAACTTCAATAAAAATCAACCACTAATTGTTTTTATTCAAAAAGTGTAGACATAGAAGTGTTTAAACAATGATGAATCAACTGCCAACAATGTCTTACCTTTCTCGGTTAACTGTGTTGTCACGATTGATGTGGTAACGTATTTCATCCACTACAGCTGTACCTTCAGCAACCTGTTCCAAGAGATAAGTTACTTCACAGATTCAAAAGATTTAGATCATTAAACAAGTAAATCAAATTAAATTCATGAATTGATTTATCAAATCATAATTAACAGTGAATTCAATAATTCTGATGAATGAATAAATGTCTTAGGTAGCATCCACCAAAATATATTTTCATGCTTGTTACTTTACTTGTTCCAGTGAACTGAAAGTTACTGTCACAAAGCTGCATACACCAATTAACTAACCTATAAATTGTAAATGGCATGGTCATGCGATGTATCATACAATGAAATATTAACCACTTTTTGCATAGATTGGTCGTCTGTCCCTTTGCTATAACAAAATGCTTGTGGTCCATAGTAGTAGAAATTATGATGGTAGTATATGGTCATCTTAATTACGAAGTGAATATGATTATTAGTGTAAATGAAACAAAGAAAACAGACACATTGCATTAGTTTGGCCACATGTAGAGAGTAAACATAATAACTAAGTGAAGAATATTGAGTAGTTTGAGGAGAAAAAGGTTAAATGCCAGTATATCGACCAAAGAATACATGGGATGAGATCCTCAACAAGATGATAATAAAAATAAAAAATAAAAAGTTGCAGATAACTACAGTTTGGCAAGCTGCTAGTAGGTGACTTGCTACAAGCTGTCACTAAGTGTCATGTGAATATCGAATACCTTTCAAAATGATGGTGATGAAGCTAAGTCAGTGAACCATACGACTACAATAAAGGATCAACAACTACTTACCCTGGAGAGCACAGTAGCGATGTCTGCCTGATGCTGCATAACCTCCTCTGGTGGCTGTGCAAACACCACTTGCACCAGGTCCTCTCGCTCCCATACCCA
Source organism: Cancer borealis (assembly GCA_036785275.1). Lineage (NCBI taxonomy): Eukaryota > Metazoa > Arthropoda > Malacostraca > Decapoda > Cancridae > Cancer > Cancer borealis. Next base: position 4,253 of record JAXIVD010005715.1, read on the forward strand.
TACCTGCCCGCACCCCTCATTAGTATTCTCTTTACCCGAGTGAATCAATCATGAACATTATCATCCTAATTCTCTAGAGAATCACCCCAGGAACTGACTTGTTACAATAATACATTTTCAGAAGTGAAATTTTTCATACCAATCAAGATGTTAACATCTCAATTGATACAATTGTATTTGACTTCTGAATCTTATATCTCATATCACACCATCGTATGTAAAAAGTCTAATATCTACAAACATGAAACTGAATTTCAATGGTTTGTGATGTTTTTTGGGTTATCTCTCACAAAATAAGGTTAAACTCACATTGACATTACAACTGGCAATGCGGTATGGTGGTGCCTCCTCCTTGGCCTGCAGCTGAAGGAGGAAGCGATGGCGACGATACTGGGACATAAGGGAGGCTGTGGTCAGCTTGCCATCTTGAGAGATGTTGAATGGTGATGGTATAATTGAACCGATGGCCTTGGTGTCCCCTGCAAAGGTAATGTATATGTACTACTAGTACATAATAGAATTCTTAGATCTTAGAATAAAACTGGCTCTCAATATTGAGGTCATGAAGAAGAGACTGATTCTCATGCAGTGTAGTATGGTGAGGATTGAATTTCAGAGTTTTGTTAAATATTTGTAAATATTTTCAGGACGCATTTTTTTCACCATTTAGATATTCAAAATAAAGAGATGCTAGTATGTTGTGTCAGTTTAAAAATTTTATCAAATAGTTTTCTAAGATATATATATATATATATATATATATATATATATATATATATATATATATATATATATATATATATATATATATATATATATATATATATATATATATATATATATATATATATATATATATATATATATATATATATATATATATATATATATATATAATATATATATTTTTCATTTCTGGTATGTTCTAAGGAAGTCAAAACTTACTCATTTGAGTGTTGAAAGTATATTTGCGTCAAACATTCTACTAGGAGTCAAAGAGTCAAATTATCTCTTGGGAAAGAATTTGAGGTCCAAAGGAGCCCAAACAAATCATCAGCATTCTGCTTCTTTTTACTCACCTGGCCGGAAGAGGTTGGAAGCCCTGATGGAGTAGGAGAGTGTGCCATTGATTCCTGCGTCTCCATCTACTGCACTCACCATCCTTACAAAGCGTTCCACCTCTGCCTTGTGTGGCACACCTGATGGATAATAATGAATGAAAGCTGCTTGCATTCACACCTTACTTATTTTTTGTACTTCCTCATCTCCATATCGGTCATATCTTTTTTCCTTTGATGTTTTCTCTAATGGAGTAAGCTACTGACTATAAGAGAAGTTTCTAGCTTTTCCTTTCCATGCATACGATCAGGTACCATATAACTTGCATTTTTGTTTGAGCCTTCCATTTCAGTTTACTGTGCTTACAGAATGAATACAGTAAGCACCCAGTTATTTGCAATGCCATAGCCAAAGTTTTTTGGATGAGACTTCTGGATACTGCTGTATATACTTCTAAATCCCTAGAACAAGCAAAAATCCTGCACTAAAACATGATCTATAACATTAAATAATCAGATAAAACTCTTGAAACATTAATATGAATAAGGAAGCTTTGAACACGTGAAATGCATTGTCTATGTACCTATATACCAGGTTGTCATCCCCTAAAGGGTGGTAGTTGAGACAAGGCATACATACACACACCCATGCTTAATTTTGCCCAACTCTGGTTCTTGCACATGGTAATGTGTTTTGGATAATGCATATGCAGAAAATAGGGAGGTTGCTGAATCAAGTCATTGTTAATGCAATTATTGAGCTTCTTGCAGAACCCTGACTATGCCCTGCCAATCCATCACCATTACTTGGAGATAATGCTCCTTGTTGAAAGTGGACACTGTCAACCACATACTATTCAAGCAATGTCACTATACCTTACTCACCAGCATAATAAAGTTTTTCAAGGAAACGAGGTGGTGTGTCATTCTCATCCTCAACAATAATGGTAACAATGGCCTGTGTGGGGTCTTCAGGATCATAAACAACTTCCTGTTCGGGGTCTATGATGAAATTTGGGTCATTTGTAGCCTTGATCACCAGGGTGTAGGAGGCACGCTGCTCCCGGTCCAGCACAGCATTAGTATACAGCTTCCCATGCAGCTTGTCTAGATAGAAGTTCTCATGGGAGTTACCTGACACCAGGTAGTAGAAGATTTTGGCATTAAGGCCATCATCAGGGTCATCTGCTTGTAGCTGGCCTATGAGGGAAGAGGAATGATGTAAGTGGTCTTTGGCAGCTTCTATCTCGTAATTCATGTTTTTATCTGACAATTGATGCCAATTAATGTAGGTATGATTAAATACTGGTGTACATAAATACTTGTGATACTTGGGTTTAAAACCAAGTTATCTGAACTGGACAAGAGGAATGACTAATAATGGAAATGACAATTTTTGCAGCAATTAATCGAACTATCAATTTCCTATGAATAATTCTAGTCTGGTAAGCATTGGAACAACTTCATACAATCAATCTGATTCGTTTTATCATTGTCCTTAAGTCTCCTGTAAAGAATGGATGAGAAAGAGATGACTCAAAAAATTAACAAGAATATAATAAATGCTTCAGGTGTAAGAGAATGACACACTATATATAAGAAGGAAAATATTAGAGCATTAAAGAGGAAGGGTGGGAGAGTGAGAGGATTGGAGTGTGCACTGATGAAGTATATGGACAGAAGCAGATGGGGACTTTTCTGTTGTGGTCATGCCTTTAACATTATTCCAGGGAATAGATGTCAGAACAGACAGTAAACCTACCAATCAGTGTGTGCTTTGCAGTGTTCTCTGTGATGCTGAAGCGGTAGGCTTGTGGCAGGTTGTCTTTTGGGAATACAGGACGGTTGTCATTCTGATCCTCTACCACCACAGTGAGGAATCGCAGGGTTTCGTAAGAGATTGGTGATCCCTGATCCTTCGCCATCAGCACGAGCTGAGAGAGCAAGCATTGTTTAAATACACTGAGCCTCAAAGAAATACTCTATGATTATTACATAAAGCATAATTCTCAGAATATTTTGGAATAGACAATAAAAATGGCACAACATTTTGACATCAAACTTGCGTCAGCTGTATAGTTTTTGAATTTCAAAATAACATACTTAGCTTTCCCTTTATCCATTACAAAACCACTACAACATTCTTATGCTGCAAAAAACATGCAACTTAGTATTCAACATAAATTAATCACAAATGAGTATTCTTCTTGGCCATCTTACCTCATACTTGTTTTGCTCCTCCCTGTCAAGGATACGTTTGGTGGTGAGCAGACCAGTGGTGGGGTTGAGGTGGAACTCAGGGGTGTCTTGCAGGACCTGCTCACCAATACGTAAGTGGTAGCGAACCTCACCATTTGCTCCTGTGTCCTTGTCCTCGGCACTGACAGTGATCACCTCCTGCACAGCTGAGCTCCAGTTCTGAAAATAAAAGTGTGTTGTCATTTATGGTTAACAGTGAAAGTGAACTGCAGGCAGTATTTTCACTTCTTGATGACAGATCTATTCAGATTGATTTTAATTTCTGGTTTCTTGACAATACTGTATAAGCAAATAGTCGTGCTGAGTCTTGCTGCTCCTTCACTCACCTCCTGGACCTTGACTGTGGTGTTGGGCAGGGCAGGGGAGATGAATTTGGGTTTGTGCTGGTTCTGAGGCAGAACTGTGATCTGCACTACTGTTTGGTCACTGTACTCACCTGGCAGAAGGAAAGGTATATAAGTAACACCTTCACTATATTCATATTGTCACACTATTATGTTGTGTTTGGAAATTGCATATAACAAGTGTCTAGCGACATTCCTTTATTGACATACTATTCTATTAAAAGGGGACTTTACTAAAATAAATATAAATCAGAATATACAAATGCACATGTATGAATATCAAAAAAATTAATTTACATTTATACAATGCAATGTTTACACACTGCTCTCATCATCATCATTACATATTAAATTCAATCATCATTTAGAGACAAATATGAGAAAACTCACCAGTGCCATTGACATCCCTGGCCACTATAGTTAGATTGTAGTTACTCGGGTTGGCGAGAAGAGGACGAGCTGGATAGAGGATCCCTGTCTTCGGGTCCAAGTAGAAGGTTTCTGTGGATTATGAGATCATTACAAGCCAGAAGAAGAAGTGTGACAGTGATGGCACAATCTACAAACATTCATGTAAAAGTCAACTTTTCCAAGTAAAGTTATATATCACTTTAGATAAATTATGTTTTCATTATTCTAATTCCTCTCATTTGAGTGTAAAGATACATAACTAAGACAGAAGGTACAAATATATAAGTTATACACGTACATACATTTTTCCATTTTTTTTTATACTAAAAATGCCAATAAAGGTAATAGTACAATGGACTGATGACAGACCTTGATAGTTTCCGTCGGTGATGGTGTACCAGATGAGAGCATTGAGAGCCTCATCCTTGTCATGGGCTGTCACCTGCACAATGGGTGCCGGTGGGTCGAGAGGAAGATTTTCTACCACACTGGCTGAGTAGGAGTCTTGGCTGAACACTGGTGGATGGTCGTTGGTGTCCGTGATGACAATGTGAAGCTGACCAAACGCAATATTAAGGGATAACTATAATGTACTGTTGCTTCCATGAGTTTGTGGAGCTATGGCATTTTAATTTCCATATTTCATTCTCTATCTGATGGTTAATGTTTATTCAGATCCAGTCACTAACCCAAATTATTGCTTTATTTCTTGTTTCCTACTAAAAAAAAGCTAATCATAAATATTATTCAAATCAAAATAAACTAAGTGGTAATTAATGCAGTTGAAACTAATGATTTGGTATAAATGCATATATGTACTTTATTTGTTTTTTATGAATTGACTGGCTTGAATCCGAAATTGAGGTTTATAAAGAGAGAGAGAGAGAGAGAGAGAGAGAGAGAGAGAGAGAGAGAGAGAAGAGAGAGAGAGAGAGAGAGAGAGAGAGAGAGAGAGAGAGAGAGAGAGAGAGAGAGAGAGAGAAGAGAGAGAGAGAAGAGAGAGAGAGAAGAGAGAGAGAGAGAGAGAGAGAGAGAGAGAGAGAGAGAGAGAGAGAGAGAGAGAGAGAGCGCGAGCGCGAGAGAGCGAGAGAGAGAGAGAGAGAGAGAGAGAGAGAGAGAGAGAGAGAGAGAGAGAGAGAGAGAGAGAGAGAGAGAGAGAGATGGTAGATGGATAAGGGTTACTTGTCAACTCACTGGGACAGATGACTGATGACGGTGGTTCTCTGGTGCTTTATCCGTAGCGACTACACGCAGCACCACAGCAGCTAGTGTCTCCCGGTCTAGCAGTGCACCATTCTGTACTGTCACCAGGCCATTATCATCAATGGCAAAATGTTCATGATGGTAACCTGTTGGAGGATAAAGTGACAGATGAAATGATCTGGTTAATTAGAAAAATTTGTCTCTAGCCTTATAGGGGCACTACCAGACAAGATATCTATAATCATATAGTTTAATGTTCTTTGTCTGGAAAAGATGAAAACAACAAACAGAGAACGGCCATACCTGCAAGTGAGTAGGTAACAACCCCAAACATCCCCTTGTCAGCATCCACCGCCGTCACATTGATAATGGGCGTTCCAGCGGGTGAGTTCTCTGGCACCTCACCATCATACACAGGTGAGCTAAACACAGGCTCCTCGTCATTGATGTTGTTCAGCTGCAAAAGAGTTATGTTGTTGCTATTTGTTGCAAGAATATTTCATGTATAAATGTAATATACATATTGTATGAGTCAGCAGTGCTTACCCGATTCATAAATTGTAAATATTAAATATCTTATGAAGAGTTCTTTTATTAGAACATAATTCTTACTATGTATATAAACTTTAATGAGAGATAAAAAACATTGCAGAAATTAGGTTAACAGAATTTTTGAGGCATATAAGTCTTCCATAAAGTTAAGTTTGCCAACATGAATAAGAAAGAAAGAAAAAAGTGACAAGTGCACCTACTCAGTCATTGCAGTCTACCTACCACATAAAAAAAATAGGTGCAGAAATCTAAATTATGAAATAAATCTTATCTGTCTTCCTTGAGCAGGGAATACCAGTTATCAAGTAAAAATAATGTGATTAAGTACGTAGGCCGTTCACCCTACGAGGCATCTTGTAATTTCTACACGAGGGCAACAGAATAAACATCACCTGAACAACAATGGTGGCAGAGGCGGAGAGGGTGGGGACGCCTGTGTCATGTGCCACAACCACAAAGCTCAACTCTGGCCGAGTCTCATAGTCAAGCCGTGACTTCACAGTAACCACTCCTGTTGCATTATCCAGGGCAAAGTGGTCTGAAGGTTCACTCAGTGAGTATCCTCCTGTTCACATGATGTAGTGGGGAACAGAAAACAGTGATTAGTACTATACAACATTCCAAATAAATGTTTTGCGTATTATCATGTGTAATGAAGTAGCTAATACGCAATAATCATTTAAATTTTGAATATATCAATTTACTCATGTAAGTTTTTTTGTTTGCAAATGCACTCATATTGAAGAATTATTTCCTCTAATACTATAACACATGCATTAAGATTAAATTTGAAGTTTATTTTGTTTTATGATTGATTTTGAAGTCCTTAAATTCAATTCACTATCCCTCACCATTGGATAATTTTATAATTTGAAATGTTAAAGAAAACCAAACACTTATTTCTACAAATCACAAATATCACTTAACCCACAAGTGTACCACTACGTGAGGAAGAAAACCTGCACTTGGTACACCAGTGGTCAAATTTGCAGTTAACATGTTTGAAAGTGATTACACAGATCTTTCTAACTAGAGACTAGCTGTGTATATGCCTACTTAATGAGGCTCAATTTTCCCTTTCCTTTCTTCTTTTCCTGCTTACCTATGTTGGAGTCCACATCAGAGGCAGTAATGGTGGTGAGGAGAGAACCAAGGGGTAGCTCCTCTGCCACTTTCACAAGGAGAATAGGACTTTCAGGGCTCCATGGGGGAGGGAACATCGGTGGGAAGTCATTCACATCCACAATGGTGATGACGAGGCTCCCTTGACCAACCTTTAGGGTGAAGGGTTAACGAAGTCACCATCAACTATGTATGAACCATCCATGATCCTTCCAACTAAAAATGATCAACACACAGTTTTGGTACCGATATTGTTTTTTAATATATGTAAATTATATGCCCAAAGGAGTAAGCAGTTATATAAGTCTGTTTGCAGATGATGCAAAATTACTAAGGAAGACAAGAAACCACATGGATTGTGAAGAGTTGCAGTATTATATAAACAAGATATGTGAATGGAGCAAGACATAGAAAATGGAATTTAATGTAAAAAAGTACCATATATTGGAAATGAGGAAGAGTGAAATGAGAACTATATGGACACAATATCATACCAATAGAATAAAAAGAAAGCTTTAAGTGCTAATACAATACAATTAATCACCATAGAAATATATAGATAAAATATTTGGAGACACATTCATAATTCATAATATGGATGACTTTTCACTGCCTAGATAAAGATATGATGAGGAAAATAATTACTTTGATTAATAGACCAAAGAATATGCAGAAGAATATAGAGAATAGCAACTAAGATGGTGCCAGATTTAAAAGATCTAACTTACAAGAAGAGATTAAAACTGACAACACTTAAAGCGAGAAGGGAAAGAGGAGACTTAATTACAATATATAAATTAATGAACAACTAGGAGGAAACAGATAGAAAAAATCTAGTATCAAAGTGAAAATGAGAGGCTGGATATTTGACGGGACAAGAAAAAGTTGCATAAAAGGAATTTGCTTGAAGTACAGTTTTCCCCAATGAAGTATGGATACTTGGAATGTACTAAAACAAGAGGTGATAATGGCAAAGAATGTACAAGTAAGGGAAAGACTGGAAAAAATATAGATAGAACCACACGAGTGTAGCACAGGCCCTGTACATTACAACTAGGGTAAATACACACCTGGGGAGGCGTGGCAGACACATCTGTCACTGTTACAGCAAGAGTCACCTCCGTGGCCACCGTGCGGTCCAGTGACTTGGCTACTGTCACACTTCCTGTTGCTGGGTCCACCATGAACACCTCCTGCACAGGAAAGGATTGGTGTTATAAGACAAATTATGCTGTGCTCCCTAATAAGTACAATATTTACATTCTCAATTACATACATGTATCTTGTTAACATTCTTTTCAGATAATAATGTTTTCTTAATTTTTTTTTTATAAATCTAAACCTTTTCAGTTTATCTTATAATGTTTACATGCATCACATATCACAAAATCCAATGCTGCACTTCCATATTAAAAAAGCTCTAATTGCTATTCATGCACTTTGCATTATAGAAAAAAAATATCACAGCCTTGAGTAACTTACTGCTAATGCTTCCAGCTGCGGCCCTTCCACCAGGCGGCCATCACTATTAACTGCAGAAACTAAAGGCTCTACACCAAACACCAGTGAACCATCTCCTGCTACATCAGGGTCTTGGGCAGCCAGGGTATAGAAAGTTGTCCCTACTGTCATGTCCTCTGATACCTGAAAGCAGAGAAGAGAAGGAAAAAGGGAAGATGATAAATAACTGTTGCACAACATTCTTGAGGATCAAGATTCATTGATGATGTTGATTAGTCCTGCTTTAAATTTTCTTGTACAGTGGTGCACCAAGTTTCACAGTATCTTGATTTGCCACCTCACACTCAATTGTTTATCTCTAAATAAATAGAAGAGTTACATGTGATCACATCATCCTTTAGGGATTTCTGACAGGGCATCCATGTGAGGAACTCTCCTGGAATGAGTGAGGCTTTATGATGATGATGATAATGATGTACAAACCACTCCTATATCATGGATCATATCATAGTCAGTCATCTTAGGAAACAAGATATGGTGATATTTTTTCAAACCCCAATTAATTTTTTTTATAATTTGATAGATAAAAACTTTCAACTTTATGTGAAGTACTACCAACCAAGATAACCTGTATTTTATTTTTTCGCCTTTATTTTTACTCTGGAATACAATCTTGCTGCAAAACCCAAACTAGTGTACCTGGGTACGCTGTGTAGTGGGTGTGAAGTACGGATTTTTATCATTGTTATCAATGATGCTGATGGTCAGTGAAGCAGTGGAGGTCTGCTGTGGAAAGCCTGCCACAGAGGGAAAGGAAAACAGATTAGAAACGGATTACCAACTGACAGAAGAAAATTACTATAAATTTCAAAATCAAAAAGACCATTCTTGTAAATGAAAGACAATTACTGCGCATACTAAAGCAATATAGAATCAACTATAATAAGTTAGCAGTGAATATTCGAAATTTTTTTTAGCACTTGTAAAAAACTGACCACATTAGAGCAAGACACACCAGGGAAGTAGTGTTGCTTGGCACTAAGACACTTAGATCAAATATAGATGATTCCAGTCATATTCTCATAGATTCTAACATTTTATTCTTTGGTTAGTGTGTGAAGCAGGCTATAGAACAGTCTAAGCAGGTTGAATGTTTACACTCAAGAAAAGAAAAATATTGACCTTAGGAGGTTGTAAAAGAAATGCTCACAAAACTGCATTACCTCCATCAGTTGCCAAAATTTCAATATCATATTGCTGTCGGCGATCAAAATCCATCTTCCTCGCAACTGTGATCACTCCTGTGTCTTTGTCAATAGAAAAGTCGTCGTATCCACCTCGCTGAATACGATACGATATGACGGCATTATCTCCGGTGTCTGCATCAGTGGCCGAAACCTGTTCCACCACACTCCCTGGTGAAAGGAAGGAAAGACAGGGGATGAGGAGTGACATTCTTTGCTAATGAAATATGATTATGTTCACGAGAGGGAAGATATTTCTTTTAACCTAATACTTAACTTGATTAACTGTGCAACTCATTACAAAAATGTATATATATATATATATATATATATATATATATATATATATATATATATATATATATATATATATATACACGTATATATATATGCATACCTATTTCCGAGTTTTCCTGAACAGCCGCCAGGTATTCTTCCTTGCTGAAAATAGGGATATTGTTGTTGGCATCCCTGACTGAAACTCTTACATTGGCAGTGTGGGAACCCTCACCGTCACTGGCCTGAAGGTCACCACACCAACACAGGGACGGGCACAGGGAGGAGGAAAAGACAAATTAGTGTGGCTATTCTAACCTCTAATAAGACTGAAAGAGGAGAAACACAATCTAATGCCTTTGGCTAAATTTAAATGTCTGAAAGCATAAATATTACCTTCAGTTATATTTACAAGACAGTGAGGGGTGAGAAGATAATAAAGAAATAATAAATTCTCATATTATTATACTTAATCAGGTGTTACTAATACATGCAATGCAGATTCTTATTTCTTTAACCAATGCTAAGGTAGAATTCCAATTCCTAATGCATCATATGTCCATAAGGCTTCTTGTAACCCAGATGAGGTAAAACAGTTGACCTCGTCCCACCTAGTTTGGACTTTAACGTCTGAGTGACCTGGATTTCTAAATCAAACAACACTCAATGTGCATTCCATAGTAATTGTAATTAATTTTACACTCATATCTCAAGACTGCAGATTTTCAACATAATAAGCCTATCCACATGGAAAGGTCTTGACAGAACACCTCACCTCAACAGTCAGAATGATATGGTCAGTCTTCAGGTCGGACATGTCCAACCCAGACTCGTTGGCCACTAGAGTACTCTGCCAGTGTTAGGGTCGATGGTGAAGAGTCCAGTCGGGTCTCCACCCACCAGACTGTACACTACATTGGACGTGGCATCGGGATCCTCAGCCTGATAGGGCATAATAGAAATAAGTCATAATTTATTATACTGGGAGTACTTAGAATGACAATTCATAACACACTGGACCATATTCAAATATCGGTAAAGTCACTCAGCTTAAGACAAGCTAAACCCTCCCCAAAAAAATTGTTTTATGAATAATGTTAATTATGGTTTAAAACAATTTTAGTAAAAAAATTAAAATAAGTGAAAAATACATGTCACAAGTAAGTGTGAAGTCCCATGAATATTGCCCTAAAAAGAATTCCTCATTTCTCACTTGGTCCGTAAACATTACTCCAAACATACTCATAAGACACCTCACCTCTATTACATTTAATCTCTTTCATTTTCATTTTTGGTTTCTTAATTCTCTTTATATATATATATATATATATATATATATATATATATATATATATATATATATATATATATATATATATATATATATATATATAATAAACTTGCTCACATCTTTTTCTGCACTTTTACATGAATCAAAGTAGTTTCATTGTTTCAATACAAAATTTTTTGTCAGTCTACTTTCCCATAGTTGTATCTCCCATTTCTGTTACTTCCCTTCTTTCAGTCTCTTTCTTTCTTTATTTCAAACTCAATTGGTAGTGATTACTTTTGTCAATTAGGCACTGGTAGTTTATACACACAATTGTTTTTTGATGAAGTAGAGTCTTGGGTCCTTCACTCCCTTAAAATTTTGTATTTTCATCAACCCAATGTGTTATCCCCACTTAAAACATTGAATACTGTACTGGTAAATACATAGTAAATATTTATCAAATAGTTTCTATGACAGCTTGTCAAGAGGTGTCCAAAGAATCCTGGCTGCCATACCGTCACTATGAGAGGAGGGTCAAAGTCCGAGGCACCTTCATCAATCACTGCACGGAACTGCTGTTGTGTAAATTTGGGTGGATTGTCATTGCTGTCCTCCAGTGAGATCCTGACTGGAACCACTGTAGTGTGACCCTCACCACCATTGTCTATGGCCTGTATGAGAGTAGGGGGAAAGGTTAAGACACTGCACACCAATGACGGCTTGATTTATGTATGCCTTTCATCAACACTGTCTGTGCCCTGCCTATGGCCTGCAAAGAGAAGTCCACACACTGTAAACATTGAAATAAGGTGATTGATTTGTTTGATTAGTCTTAGTGTCTTGATAGCATCATTAATTGAGACTACATTCAGGCCGAACACTCCAAGAACACAATACTCACATAAAACGAGACAATATGAATTTTGATAACTAAGTTAAATCTGACATGGAACTGTGTCGAATAAAACAAGTACTACATTGATAATAAACAAGAAACGCCTTTTGTTTTTATTTGGATCACATCGTGTTATTCTTAAGAAATCCTCTAATCAAAGTAAAAATACTGACTTTTTTACATTATGTTAAACCATATACGGGTATTTTAAACTTGTGTAAAATGAGTAGTTACTGTATTTCTCTTCTCTCTCTCTCTCTCTTTCTCTCTCTCTCTCTCTCTCTCTCTCTCTCTCTCTCTCTCTCTCTCTCTCTCTCTCTCTCTCTCTCTCTCTACACATACATACATATATATATATATATATATATATATATATATATATATATATATATATATATATATATATATACACACACACAGAAACACACATCTTAAACTGTTTAAGTCTTCACATGTGACATGGATTAGTTTTGTTGCATAAACACCTGGAAGGAGAGGAAGTAGGTTGGCCGCTTCTCATAGTCTAAACAATTGCGATGGCCTGGTGTGTCACAGAAAGCCACAGTGACGACCCCCGAGGATTCGTCGACTTCAAATCTTTGAAAAGATGAAGGGGAAATTAGAATTAGAACTTACAGAACTTACAGTGATAAACTAAAGGTAGCATACTGGTTTATATCTTATTAAAATATTGAAAGAGTATTTTCATTTCAAAAAGTATCACTAAACTGAGTTGATTAGATTTAGTACAAGAAATAGAAAATATATGAATACAGTAGAACCTCGCAATATGAGTTTAATTAGTTCCATGACAGAGCTTGTATTGCAATTTATTCATTTTACAAATAAATTCTTACTATTGAAATTAATTGAAATATAATTAATCCATTCCAGTCCCCCAAAAACACCAACATTTTTTTAATGGTTTTTCAAACACTACACACACTCTTCTCTCATGATTTTTGATTATTTCCTTCTTCAACTCTATCGTAATCATCTTTTTCTTTTTATTAGCACTAAGCTTTGCACTAACTTTCTTCGGACTCATGATTAACATAATTAATTATGACAAAATAATGCCAAAAAAAGTCACCAAAGAGAGAAAAATCACTAAAACAAAACGATCACGATGTTGCCTCAATGAAATGAACACGTGAACTGTGAGAGCGGAAGCTGTTCCTGTTACTGTTGGGGGAGTGTGTGCGAGCTCAGTGCTGACTATTGGCGGCTATTAGGAACCTTGTTTGTACTGTGGATTTCCACTCATATTTCAAGATAAAAACACTCACAAGCTGCAGTTCGTTAAGCAAATTGCTTGTTCAATGGGGCACTTGTACTGCAAGGTTTTACTGTAATGAGATTAATCTAATCTAACTACACATAAAGGTTATGTAGTATATGTAACAATGCAGATGCTCTTGGTGATAATCACCCACAAGAGAATAAATAAATATATGCATTTCTAACAACCAGCAATTCAGGGACTCACTTCTCAGCCCCATTACCAAAGAGGGAATACTTGATGCCGTCAGTGCCAAACATTCCTGTGTCACGGTCTGAAGCCACAATGGTAGTGACAACAGTGCCAGGATTGGCAGTCTCAGACACAAGGGATGTGTATGCCTCCTGGTCAAACTTGGGTGGGTTGTCATTGGTGTCTGTGACAGAGACGACAACTGTGGCCGTTGAGGACAGTGGGGGGTTGGTAAGGGTCTCCTCAGCTATTACCTGAATGAGTTCAGAGATTCCAACCATTACACATAAAAATCACACATAAAAATCTAAGCCTAAAACACAGTATCATGTAGCACACAACAGTTTATAAGGATATTGTAGATGGATTTAAGATATGCAGCAAAACTGTGAACAAAAGTAAATGAGATGAATACTAAATACATTTTATAGTTTTTCAGTGCTCTATCATGACCAACCTGAAGAAGGAACTTGCGCTGGTTAGGGTTTTCAAAATCCAGGGGACCTTTGGCTACTCTGATGCTGACAGATGAGGACCCTGAGGCAACTTGAGGCTCCACACTAAATATTCCTGAAGAGTCCACCAAACGTAGACTGAATACTGAGAAAAAACCCTGTAAGGGAGGCGAAAGAGATTAATAATACTTTTTGAGTATAGCAATACAGCAAGCTTTTTTACATTCTTTTCTTAGCCACACACACACAAAGGGCAATCGGAAGACTCACAACATCACGGTCCTGAACAAACATATCTAGATTGGGTAATGGTGTTCCATCAGGCACATTCTCAGGCACAGACGCTTGGTACTCCCGCTTGTTGAAGGTCGGAGGTTCATCATTAACATCAATAATGGTGATTGTCACATCCACCTCTGTCTCTGTATCTGGCAAACCCACAGGCAGACCTCTCTCGGTCTCAAAGGCCTGGAAGGGTGAAGAACTGAGGTTATCTATTTGTCTGTCTGTCTCTCATTTTCCTTAAGCAAGGGGAAAAGAGTTAGTTTATCTGTCTTTTGACTCTCCATCTTTAACCTTATAAATAAGTAAGAGTGGGTTTACTTATGTCTATCTTTCTATAAATCACATTGACTTCATTCTTCATGGCAAACTTTCAGTTTTCTTCTTACTCACACAGGATCAAGTTCAAACACAAAGTTGTTTAAAGTCTCTTCGATTAGCCAGTATATATGGAATCATTAGCATACAACCATGTCAACATCTTCAACTATTTCATTAATATAATCAAAGTTTTATTAGAAATTTATATTATCACTTTGAATAGTAAGAAAGAAAATTGGAAAACATACAAAGCTCAAAATCCATTCAAATGGTGCTACAACAACCTACATGAAAGGCAGCATGCTAGGTCTAAAGTTACTAAGAACAATCAATTTTTTTCATTATAGATGTCGTAGCTGTTCCCTTCTGCCAACCACCACTAACCTTGACTTTGAGCTTCACCACTCCATCCGGCACCTGAAGGGCATCCCTATCCAGTGGCTTGGCAGTACGCAGCTCTCCAGATTTGACATCCAGGGTGAAGAAGTCCAAAGTGTCTTAGGGAAACAAAAAGTGGAGTTTAGAATATAAGGACTTTGGTGTTCCTCTTGGTAAAACTAAGATGAATAAGTGGTGAATTAAACTATAATGCAGTACTGAAAAAAATGTTTGTATGCTGCATTTCTTTTTTAGGTTCCACCCCACATAATTGAAGAACCACTAAATGTAAGTGAATAGATAAATGATAAAAAAGAATGGTAGATCAATATAAAAGTAAATTACATGGAAATTTCAGTTAGTCATTATACAATATAGCTAAGTAATTAGAAAATTCAATAATTGTTTGTGGCTTAGCACATTTTTTTTGTAAAAAAAAAAAAAAAAAAAAAAAAAAAAAAAAAAAAAAAAAAAAAAAAAAGAAAAAAAAAAGAAAAAAAAAAAAAAAAAAAAAAAAAAAAAAAAAAAAAAAAAAAAATAGTAGTGAGAAGCATAACTAACCAGATAGTGAGCATACAATGTATCTATTCTTTGATTGTAAACATTTTTTGGGGTATAGCTTGAATTATTAGTCTTAATTCTATCTTGGATGCTATCTTGTATATATGGAAAAGGAATGGTGTAAAGTAGGTATGGCTACAACAATTAGTTTGGCGTTAACTTATACACAATATACACAAAACAATACTAATAACTCACTTGACATCAGCTGGTATTTGATGGGTCTTGGGGCACCTGTATCCCCATCAGCTGCATGCAGGGTCATGATCTTGGTGCCAATGGGGTCATCCTCCTTCACAATGCCAGTGAGGGAGCCAGAGAATAGCGGGGGAATGTTTTGCACATCCCGCACCCGTACCACCACCCCAACACTAGACATCTGACCACCATCCTGTGCGGCAAGCAATGCTGGATTAATGACGGCTAATGGATAGTAATAATTAGGGCAGCATGGGCTAACCTAACTTTGATCCAACCTGAAATAACACAACCTAACCTAACTGGACATAATTTGCAGTTACCATAAATTATACAGAAAGCTTAAGGAGTAACTTCTGCAGATCTCCTTGCAAATATGCAAGATTTTAGGGTATTACTATACTTTATGCCATTAAACAGTCGAAGGTTATGGCTACCCTCAGCTTGTTGCTGTTACTGTTGACAACATTTTCACTGATTACACTACCTATCGGAAATGAATAATAACACTGCAATACGTCCGTGAATGTGGAACACTTTTGGACTGTATCTCTAAGTCAAAATAAACAAACAAACACTATCAATTGTTTTTATCAAGGGCTTTGGTTTCAAGCATGGGATTAGGTCCTGTTGGTACAGATGGTTATTATATTGTCTATATTTCCTCTGTCCAATGACGTGCCACCACTAATTGCCACCACCAGCTGCGCCAATCACAGCTTACTAGTAGACGTGGCACACCTGGAAGGATAGGGCAGGAGACAGTTTTCTCCTCAGTTGTATCATGGCTACCGTTCATGTTAGTTGTCAAGATTGTGAATTGGATTATTGGCAAATAATCGCAAAATTTCATTCAAAAAACGATTTGTTGTACGACTTTCTGAGGGAGCACGGCGTCCTACCAGCAGCTGTTCAGTGTCCCCACTGTATGGCTCCTTGGAGGAATAATAGAGGATAACCCCACAGCCAGGAACTTCATGCTCTCGTTTAAGGTATTGTGAGTTATGAAATTATACTTCGTAAATTTGCAATTCAACCAATAAATAGGTTAGGTTAGGTTACAAGTGTCAGCGGGGGGGGTCCAGGGGGGGCGCAGCCCCCCCGGTTAGGATTGGTTAGGTTAGGTTAGGTTGAAACAGTGTCACAAGGGGGGGTCCAGGGGGGGCGCAGCCCCCCCGGTTAGGATTGGTTAGGGTAATTTAGGTTAAATCTGGGGAAATTTCCCACAATGTAGGGAAATTCCCGTAGATTTTTCAAAGGCCATATATCACTCCCATATGCTTCCCCCCCCAAAACCCCCGATTCCCCAGGCTCCCCCAAGCTTGCTGGGGGGGATGGGGGTGGGTGGGTACAGATGTGGCACAATGGCATAAAGTATAAATTTACCGATTTTAGATAATTGTTATTCCTGGTTGGCAGATGGTTCAGGAAATTTTAATCAACACTTATTACCCAAACTTCACGTAATAACCTGTAGGAGCCATATTAAACGTTTCCTTTCAGAATTGCCTAGTGGGAAACTCACCTCATGAATATACGTAATTACTACACACCTAAGAGTCCTCCCTATTTGTGACATGGACTTCAAGTAAATTTCATCCAAATGCTCTTTTGAGTAAGTGGTTTGGTGTTCTACATATGTATAGGTATCACATACATGGCCACACGCTAATACAATCAATCAAAATGTTGTGTATAACATCAAAAGTCACAATGAAGAAGACTAGAATCTTACCATGGCAACGAGCTTAAACTGGTAGAGGTTTCGGGAGGAATACTCAAGGGGTTTTCGAAGCACCAGACTCCCAGAGAACTTCCTGGCAGAGACCTGGGTGGCCTTGACGTCAAACACTTCACAGACATCATCTCCCTAAGAGTGAAGGAGACGGATCATGGAAGTAATTGGATGTGACGCCAAATAAACACTGGTTCAGAAAAAAATGTTATGACAGTCATAACACAACATAAATTCTTACACATATAACTTATGAAACGCTAAACATTACAATAGTTTATGCCTAAAATATAGTGGTAACAATGTAATATAAAAGAGAAGTACCTTTCCTGTTGTTTGGCGGCGTGGGGAGACGGGATAGTGGCTGGTTAAGGCAATATTTCCATGGAGTTGAACTGAACTGCGAAATGTAAAGTGATCCTAGCTTTTTCTCCCCTCACCCTGCCAACCACAAGTACTATAACCAGCTCCCTCAGGCGTAACGTCACTAAGTCATTTGCATTAATCATATCTAGCTGATCATCCTCTAGAATTCACAGACTATAACATCGTATCTTTTAACCATCATACTCTGCCTATTCTAGAAACTGTGGACTGAGGAAGGTTATAATTTCTTCATACATTAATTGGACTTCACAAACAAGCTACTACTACTCATCCGGTCGTTACAACAATATCAGGGCACTTATCGTATAGTGTACAGTAATTATGTACTATCTTTGAGCAGTGCCACCCACTCTATCTATCAATATATCTCTCTCTTACCTGCTCAATGGGTTTACACTCCACTTTAATGTTCTCTCCCACTTGGTCTTCATCAACGAGTCGTATGCCCGGCAACACTACGCTGTCCACGGCAGTGTCCTCACCGATCATGGTCTCGTATGGTGTCTGAAAGGCAATCACAGGTATACTACTACAACAACAACAATAACAACAACCAGGGCCAGTTTTAAGCCTATTTGACCAATTTAATCAAATTGGGCCACGCGCTGCAAGGGGCATCCATTCCATAAGAGCTAATGATTTTCTACTTCATGAAATTAGGGATGTAAGACATTGCATCGCTAAAACCATAGAAGTACTCGTAGGCTAAACACAGTACCCCTGTGGGCCAGATAAGAAGGCCCGCGTAACCCCATCAAGTGGCAATCTCTATACACACACACACACACACACACACACACACACACACACACACACACACACACACACACACAGTACCTGCTAGATTTCATCAAGATCCAGTAGTGAATCTGGATCTTAGATTCCATAACTCGTAAGCTGTTTATTGAGACGAGGCTTAGAGGGACACCCACCTTCAGACAATATTACTCGAACAATTAGAGAGGACACAACTAAAAGCATGACAATAATTTTGGACATGAATAACTTCCGATTCCGAAGAGAATCTTCTTTGAAGTGAGTCAGCAAGTATGTTTCTTCTTGCCGGTGTTGCATTTCACAATATTTTTGCTCTGAAATAAGGCTGGGAGACTAGTCCTAATTAAGGGCTCAGTCTAAGGAGATTAGTGGTATAAAAGTATAATAAGCACTACTCCACTAAGATGAGGATCTAGTGTTGTCTGTAGCCTACATAAGAAGAATGAGCAGAGCAATTCTCCATATCTACGAAGCATGAATCCGGGAGTATCGACTGCAGGAAGCCCGGGGGCTCACGAGTCAGGAGGATGATGGAGGTCTCAAAATCATCAGGGAGACGGGTGTTAGTTGTGTGACGTGACGCAAGCCGCAGGGGGAGACGGGGAAGGAAATGAAGCTCACTTGTGAGTGGTCTTTCCTACTCTTGAATACTTAAGGGTCATCATATTTTGATACTTTAAGGATTCACGCTTTATAGAACAACAAAATTGACACAACCATTACAATATGGTAAAAAAAAAGAAGATACCTGCAGGAACTTTGGCGCATTGTCATTGTCGTCCAGCACGATGAGGGAGATGGGGACTCGCACTACGTTGTTGTTGGCGCTAGACACCTCGTCTTCCACCGTCACAACCAGGCGTAGTGTGTCGTTTTTCTGAGAGAAAATAAACATCATCCCGTCAAGATATGCACACAATACCTAGTATTTTGAAAACTTTAAACTCTCGTATCCAAAGTAGTGCTAACAACGAGTTTTCAAACAGACCATTTTTTTTTTATTACAAAGTATACCCCAGAGCAGTCACTTTCTGAGACACGTGTGTTAAACTTTTCAAGCCTCACATCTCTGTTCTTGCCTAGAGGGCCGTGACATGTTAGATACGATGACCTACTCACCTCTCTGTCCAGCGGCCGCACCACGGTGACGACGCCGCTGTTGGGATCAACCCGCAGCCGGTCCGTGCCGCTGAGACCAAACATGACGGGGCCGCCCTCTGGGTCGGAGCCCTTGAGCGTGTACACAGCAGCCCCCACCGGCGTGCTCTCACTCACCACGTGCAGGTTCATGTCAGCCGTGAATGAGGGAGGCAGATTGGCCGTCACTCCTGGAAGGCAAACAAATAACATGTTTCTGGTGGTCACGAAATAAGTTATGAATTTGCGAAGTCTCAGGCATACAATGTTCAGTGTCAAGGTGAAGAAATACGTTTTACTCTTTGTGGTTGTGTGCGGTGCTGAGGATTATGGAAGTGTGTGGCTCATTCCTGCTTATTATTGTAATATTCAATTGATTTTAATATTTCATGAGTCTCGACCCAAATTAAGCTGGAAAGAAGATAAGCCTCCTCCTAACATTCTGAAGTGTTAGGTTAAAGTTTAATATCTTTCGCTTTTCACATGCAACGAATCAATATTACTGGTTACTTACATTATCCTCTTGAATTTCAAAACAAACATGAAGTGCATCGTGAGTGTGGTTGCGATATAAAACACGAATCACGTAATTTCACTGATTACTCATACAAGTCAAAATTATCGGCATCAAATGAGATTCGAATCATCACTGGTGAAGAGTCGGTTTGGAAAGGAGTGACAAGGCTAATTTCTTCGTCATCGTCATCATCGTCGACTTTTTCCTTTTTTTCATACTATAAATTTCGAGGAATGCGATCAAACAGTCTAGTTAAGATCAGTGTTGTTGCTGTTTGAATAAACCTTGTAATCCTCCTCCTCCTCCTCCTCGACCAATTCCTCCCCACCATCAGCAGTACAATCACAACACCCCCAAATTGCACCTTTGCCATTTATGATTGCTAACATTACAACCATCGTCATCATCACCACTTTCATAGTCATAACCATCATCACCATCACCATCTTGGACACAGGAACTACACTCAGGTAGCCTCAAGGAAGAGGAGAGAGGGGAGGGTGCAGAATGCGTAATGGGAGCATGAGGATGAGGAGGGACGCGAGGGAGTTTTGGTGGCGGGTGGAAGGTGGCGACGAAGGGATTGTTGAACTGGTGAGTAACCTACGCGTCACGCCCTTCCTTCGCCTCCACCCCAGCCCCCCCTAGCTCGCGCCAATTACGTTCATTGAACTGAGAAAGAAAGAAAGAGAGAGAGAGAGAGAGAGAGAGAGAGAGAGAGAGAGAGAGAGAGAGAGAGAGAGAGAGAGAGAGAGAGAGAGAGAGAGAGAGAGAGAGAGAGAGAGAGAGAGAGATTTAAAAAAAAATCATCAAGGACTCTACAAACCGTGCGTGCGTGAGCACAAAGCAATCACTCTGTGAATCTTGAAAACGGATTTAGCCTGGAATTTTTTTCTTCTTGCAGATGCAGATGCAGTTTCATAATTATCGTGTCTATTCTGCAATACTAATAACCATGCTACGCTGCCAATGAAATGATTATCGTGTCCGAGAAGCGACGACAGCGAGTGGCTGAAAGCTGACCTCTTCAGGCCGCAGGATCAAGAGGTCTTGGCCACGCAGCCACAAACTCCCGTAGCGAAGCATAAGCTGACACGAGGGACCTTGGTGGAGGCAGAAGGTAAATAAATATAAAGGCAACCAACAGTCACGAGGAACTGCTAACAGGGATGTATTAGTAACTGAACATAAGCAAGATAACTAATGAAATGCTATGCAAAGCACAGTAACGTTGAATGAGTGCACATGGATACGTCATGTCAAAGGTAAGTCATGTGTTTGCTTCCCTTTTCTCTGTCCTCGGGACTGTGACGCTATAACAAGATCCACAGAGTACACTGTGAACCTTGTCCAATGGGACGCACGGGTGCTACACTCGACAGTAACGTTCCTTATAAGTGAAATAGTGCAATTTTGTTTTGTTTTACTCTTCAAGAATTTTCCTATGACTTTTTCGTATCTTACAGTTACGTTTTGGGATGAAGTAAAATTAATTTGGTCAAATAACCACTGCCATGACAGCATACATGCTAAATCTCTGTATGGATGTACGAGTTTGTTATATATATATATATATATATATATATATATATATATATATATATATATATATATATATATACATATATATTATATACGTACAGTACTTGTATGTATATATTCATGTGAAATATTATCAATTATTGATGGGACAGCTTGTTTAGGTGTGAGCTGCTGCCAGCCTTACCAGGATTTAAATCAAGGCTAACGGGTTTGCAGAGAGCAACATTTTCTGCTGCAGGGCAGGAACACCGAATGACAAGGGTAATAAATATGATGTGTACAAAAACAAGCAGCAATAACAGTGTGTGATCATTATTAACAAGCGTAGTTGTGACGTGTACTAGTATAGTCACCACGACGATAATAACAACAATGGACTGCATATGCTGAGTTTCTGCCCCGACAGGAAGTGCTGCAAGTGCAGTATTGTTATCAAAACCAAGAAGAAGAAGAAGAAGAAGAAGAAGAAGAAGAAGAAGAAGAAGAAGAAGAAGAAGAAGAAGAAGAAGAACAATCGGTCGAAGCAGAGCATAACGGGATCGTTGACTTGCGTTGCGAACACCAACAATGTTACGGTACACCGAAATGACTCGCCGCGTACGAAACACAGAAAAAAGGCAAAACAAAAGACTTATCTTCTTATTTCAAAGTACTATTTTTTAATGCAATAAACGCCGTTGTGAATGAAATTAATCATAATCTAAAGGCAAGCGTGTGACGTCCAAGAATGCATGAAAAAAATAATATCTTCGACATCAGCTGACGCGTTAGTTAAAACAATTGAACTAATAACTTATATGCATCAAATACTATAAACTCACGCTTTTTTCTCTCTCAATCATTAGCAAGACACAAGTACACAATAAAATACTCGATACGCCAATTCTAAAATCAATTAGACCGAGACATTAACAATCAAGTTGGAAAAAAAGACAAAATCTTAATAGACAGTAACGCACACAGATATGATAAAGACAGAGTCGTGAGCACACAAAAGAACGCCATGACGACCTTGCAACATATAATGGGAGATATAATATACTTGGCGGGGCTCGAACAGGAAGGACACAACGATCACACACTCGTAGTAATGGAAGGAAAACAATAGGGGCAGTTCCTTTCTTTCGTGGCCAGTGGAGCGAGTCAACCAAGGAGGAGGAGCAGGAGGAGGAGGAGGAAGGGGAATAGCAAGCAAGCAAGCTAGCAAGCAAACCAGGAAGCAGGAAACAATGGAAGAAAGAAGGAATGAAAGAAAGAATCGTATTAGATGATACAAAAAATGGAAATAATTAGCAAGGAAGCAGGCCAATAATTAGGCAAATAGGTATCATTGTAGCCAATAAACAATAATCAATAGCGAAATTATAAAAAAAAAAGTAACAAGTTAGCAGCAAATATCCAACAACAACCACCGTTACAACCAACAAAAGCGTCAACAAC